>VUYV01000095.1:2655919-2726414 GCA_008711295.1 Anarhynchus alexandrinus | reverse complement strand
CGCGCCTCGCCGCCCTCCCTCACCCAGCCCCGGCGCCGCGGGGCCGCCGCGGGTCCCCCGCCTCCAGGCCCGCCGGGCGGCAGCTGTAGCAGGGGTGCCGCTTGGCGGTCGCGGCGCTCGCGTTGCTGCAAATCCGCCGCTCTGCGGGGCGGAGTGTGTCCCCGCCGGCTTGCCGTGCGGGGAGGCGGGCCGGGGGCCGGCTGAGATGGGAGAGAGCATGTCCAAGAGGCTGAAGCTGCAGCTGGGCGGCGAGGCGGAGATGGAGGAGCGGGCTTTCGCCAACCCTTACCCCGACTACCAGCCCCACGGAGCCGGAGCCGCGGCCGCCCCCAGCGCGGCGGACACCCAGCGGGACAGAGCGCCGCTCCCGGCGGACGAAGAGTCCCTCCCCTTCGGCGCCGATGGGAAGGTGANCGCTGCGGAGCCGCCTGCCGCCTCTGCCCGCCGGCCGGGCTCGGGGCGGGCCGCCGGGCCCATCCCCCGCCGGCGGTGTGGTGGAGGCAGCGGCTCTGAGGGAAGACGCGGGCGGGCTGAGGCGAGGGGAAGGCGCGGGAGCTCAGCCCGGCCGCACGGCGTGGAGTCGGTTGGAGGTGACGGCCGTGAGGTGTGTTTGTTTTCCCTCGGAAGGCGAGGGAGCAGGCTGCGGGGCCTGGGGGTAGCGCCGCCTGCGCTGCGGTTGCCACGGCGGTTCTGTCCCGCTCCTTAACAGGTTGCCCGAGTCTCACCGCAGACAGCGCGCAGGGAAGGGAAGAAGGTGAGCGCGCACCTGGAAAAGACGAGTTTCTCCTCAGGCGGCAGCGACAGTCGGGCTTTAGGCGATGCTGGGCTGTTCTCCAGTTTACTGACATACACACGTTTATAGAGTCAGGTGCATCGTGATAGGCACCTGGCAGTGGGTTCGGGCCAGCAGAAGGTCTGTCTGGTGGCGCTGGTCACACCAGGTTCGCAGTCCTTCCTGCTCCGCTTATCTCCTCGACACCATGCATTGCTGGTTGGGTGGTTATGTGCGTTTTCAGCTTTAAGCCCAGAACCTGCTCTGGCCTGTTACCACGCAGGCTGGCTTAAGCTGCAGAAGGAATACCAGAATACAGACCTTCTGTCATTTAAGCCCCTGAGCAGCCTCAGCTTTCAATACTGTGCTGCTTCGTCATGTTTTGGATGAAAAACGCTGCATGGTAACGTTGCTAGAAGCACAAATGTGCTGGGTGGGAAGCTAACTTTCCTAGCTCACTTGACAGTGAATAAAGGAGAGCCTTTAATCCCAGCTCTGTATTTTCCTGCTTGTGGCGATAAGGAATTACCTTGACTTACTGATAGGGTGGGACAAGGACAAGGACGGTGATGCCCAGCAGTGAGAGCAGCATTCCCCCTGAGCAGGGCAGCATCAGCTCTCGATCAGTCTGAGGCAGTGAAAGGTTTCACTCGTTGCAACTGAGGTTTATGAAGTTGCGTGTGGCTAAGCAGAGCGCACAAAAGAGAATACTTTGGTGGACTGGTGTCTTGCTGCTACAGCTAATTGCAGCTGTCAAAAGGAGAACTTGGCACTTGGAAAGTGTTAAAAAGCAAGGGTAGGTTTGGAAGTGAAATCTGGTTTGCTTTTACAAAAATCCCTGGTAGTATACTCAGTGTCGGTAAAGCTAATTTTTTGTGTGACAGAGAACTGTGATTTCTTTGTTTTGTATCTTGCTCAGTATATAAAAACCATTGCAAGTATGATGAGTTGAAGTATGAAGGCAGAGAGGAGACGGCAGAACAGCTATAGCTATATATTGTTAATATGGTAAAAAACATACTAAGAGCTTTTTTCTAAGGCCTTCTGTAGGCCAGTCATCCTTCTTATGTGCCTGCTTTAGATCCCACACTTTGTGTCCACTTTTTAAAGAGAAAATAAGCCTTCATTTGCTGCTAATCTAGGTTGACTACAGCTTTCCAAAGTGAGAATTGATATCGGAGGAAGGTGAACATCCTTAAATTTTTATTTTTTTTTTAGAGAATACTATCTGTATTGCAGAATAGTTTAACTTTAATTTACTTCAGATTTAATTCTTGAATGAATCCAAATTCAGAGACATTCTTCTGTGGCAGAGGTGAAATGAGTTAATCAAGAATTTCTAGCCCTATAGTCACATTGGGAATGTCTGTTCTGCTCTGCTATAGATGAGTATGCTATTTTACAGTGGGTCCAAATGTTTTTTTCCAGTATCAATGTTGGATGACATTCCTCATTACCTTATGGCAGTTGGCAGCTATTTGTGCAGCTTTGTTCAGAAAATATCTTTGAGCACCTGTGTAGCTGTGTATTTGATAAAAGGTGGTGTCATGGCTTTGTTATGTTCAAAAGTATGAACCTCCTCTGGAAAAATATCTTCTGTACCGCATTAAAGTGATGTAACTACAGCAACTTTCAGCAGTCTGAATTTTTTTCAACTCTGTGCCTTTCACAGGAGAAGGCAAATGCTAGTGTACATTTTTTTATTTCTGCATCTGCAAAATCTGAGGAATTGTCCTACGTATTTCTGGGCTAGAACATAGCTATAAGTATATTTATATGTATTTATATTCTTTGCAGCATTTGTGTATTGTCAATCCTAGTACTATCCTGACTTTTATGAGACTTCTGATGAGTATTTTGGGGTGCTGTTGTTGTTGTTCGTGGGTTTTGGTTTGTGGTTTTTTTTTGCATTTAACAGGCTCCAGTCCCATCAGAGAAACGTCTTTGCCTGCCTAAAGCCCCAGTGAAGACAAAAGTACTTCACGCAGGTTAGGGAGTCTGTTCTGTAAACCGCTGTACACAATAGTGCAAGTTTCCTAAAAATGAGAGCAGCTTTCAGAATCCCTCAGTGCTCTATATAATTTCTTTCCTCCCATCTGCTGCTGTGTGGAGTTGTGAGCACTGAGTGACTCACGTAATGACAGCTAGAGGTGTGCGGGGCTCTGCCGTTGTCATGGAAGGCAATGCATTATTAATCCCTCCATTTGATTTCATAAGCTGCCGCGATTGCCATCTAAAATTCATCCGGTTGATAAAAGGACAAGAGGCTCTTGAAGTCGTCTGAAATATGAGACAATTGGGACAAAGTGCTGCGTATGGAAGCATGTGTTTATATGCATAAGGTACAGTTCAAGAAGCTAGAAGGTATGGGAGCAGGAGAAAAGAAAACCAAGTTTGGGGCTGCTGATTTGCCGCCTTAAAAATAGTCACAGTAAACACTGTAGTTATCTAGGTGGGCTCAGCTCATGTACTTGAGGTCCTCTTTTTCTTAACTAGATTTCTTCACCATGAAAGTATTGTGTACTTGAATTGCCTCTGTAACTTGTCTGAGAAAGCTGAAGGTAGTAATTCATGAGACAGCATTAATTCTAGATTAATAAGAAACATAATTTTAAATGTAAGTCTTTGTTTAAAAAATGATGAATCTTTCATTTCAATATAAATCCTGTAGCCCTATTCCTTTTGATGTGGATCCCATAGTGATACCTTAGCCTGAAAAAGTACCTATAGGTGTTATCTCAAAGTGGTCCAGAAGTTTTCAAAATGGAAATGTAAATGGTCAGATAGGCAGAGAAATTAATAGACAGCTATAGACTCAGAACAAAGCATATTCCCTAGTTCATGGGAAAATCAGTTTGTCTGTTAAGTTTCACTTAATTTTTAATTCACCGTAATTGTTTACTGGGGAAAGTATGAAGACTTGAAAAGCAGATGTTCTTCTGATAGTTCCCCCTGCATTTTAGGGAACTCTGTTTATAAACTCACCTATTCTTAAATGTGGCAATATCAGGCTATGGGTCTGTGCAGGGGGGGAACCAAAGGTAGCTCGTCTGAGCAGTATTGTACTTTGCTCTCCCACCTGAACTGGAGGAGAGGCAACGTATAGCTGCAATCAACGTCAAGACTTGTTGGCATTGTGTTGCCTATTAGTTGTGCGTGGGGGACTGAGAATGGGGAGGTCTGCACAGGTTTGCATAAAGCAGAGGCAGCCAGTTGTCCTGGCTCAGAAACTGTTTATCAAAACCTTCATTTGGGAGAGAGCTATGAAGGTGTAATGGATTTCCTGGGGAATAATGGTGAGGAGAGCTTGCTGGTAAAGAGTGGCAATGTTTTTTTTTTTTTTCCAAAGACCTGGCCCCGTGGGTGACCCACCAATATCAGCCTCACATTGCCCACCATCCTTGGAGCCACCACAGCTCTGTGGCTACATCCATAGCATAGTCAGGTGTGATTTGGGAGCCACCTTCACGCCATCTGCAGGCCAGTGACTTGGAAACCAAAGGCAGGGTGATCTTACCTGTTCATCCAGGGGAAGGTGGAAGCAATCCTGTGCCTAGGCAATCTGATGTGGATTTTGTGTGTTTGCAAGAAAAGCACCCCTGGCATCAAGATGTTATCACATCTGAACGCCAGCACTGAAATTGGATTCAAACTTTGATACGTCACTAGGATGCCTAAATGTTAACTTTTTTTTTTTAGGCCAGTTCTTTCTTGATAAGTTTTTTCTGACTTCCCATAATGTTTAAAGAATATTAGTAAAAGGTTGTGTGTTCTGACCAATGTATACAATGTACTTAATTAGGTTTTGCAGGGGAATCTTTGCAGAGAACCTGTTTTAAATTAGCTAATGATGCTATTGGCAAAGTTTATCTTGTGATGGGGATACAAAATATTTACTTAGATTATCTTTTGGGTGATGTAGTGATGTTTAGTTTCCTTGGTGCTTTCTTAATCTCCTGTTAGTTCTGATAATTCCTTTATGTTGCTTTTCAGTCTTCATCTTCTTTTAAAATATTCTAAAAAAAAATAAAATGTAAAGTTCTTTGTCATTGCCTCATTTTTCCTTCCCCTCCCTGAGGTATTTTTTTGTATTTATTGGATTGTCTCACTGGGCTTTTTAGTTGTCTCCCTGAGAACAGCAAGCTTTTTCTGTTCTGGGACTGATATACAACCACTTACACTAATGGGAATCATACCACTCGTTGCACTGAAGACAAAATTGAACCTCTAGAGCCCATAAATAGATCTTGCCACTTTTTTTGCTGGAGCTGTGGAATGGGATAGCTGCGTTTCTTGCCACTTTTTTGGCCATTTTGTGGCACCCCAGTTCAGATGTGTTCTATTTTAATAGAGAGAGGATTCTGTGTACTGCAAATCATGTTCCTGTTGAAGGAAAGTTTGTTTTGCTTCACAACACTGATAATGTTGTCAAGTTCAATATGTGGAATATACCTGCCATCTGTGCATCAGAATAGTTTAGACAGTGTTGGTAGAGGTTTTAGCTTTTTTTACGACTTGTGGACCACCTTAAAATGTCCCAGCTAGGGCGGAGACCTCTGTGTAGTGAGTGAATTTAAATACTACTCACAACAGACTTTGATTTTCTTAGTTTTCAAGAAGTAGCATGCTGGTGTTAGGCTACCTGGAGGACCAGTAATTTTCAGTATTGCTCTTTTGCTTTTTCGGCCTCCCATTTCCCAAAATGTAGTATAACGTTCCTCGGTGTCTGTTAACTATGTTTATTTTTGTTATCCATAATCTGAAGTTTTTTGATGACTATGATGATCTAAATCTTTAGGCTTTGGTTTTTTTGCAATCTAATCACCAATGAGACAAATAGCTCCTTTTACACACAGATACATTAGAGGCACAGTCTCATTATTTCTTACATGCTTAAAACAATTCTTTCTGAAACTTGAATGGATTGTCTTTTAATGCTGTTTTTCATGCCCTAATATCCTCTGAGGTAGGGTGATGTCTGCATTTAAAGCCTGTCCTAAGTTGGAATTTGTAGCAGTGTAGTAGTTTGCCTACAGCTATTGATTTCTCTCTTCTTCTTTCCCTCCCTTCTCCCTTTTTTTCTTTTCTCCCCCCCCCCCCTTTTTTCCCCCCACTGTCACATGTATTGTACTAGGTGCCAAATCACTGAAAAACAGAGCAATGTGTTCTACAGGCAGCAGTGTTTCAAATAATTTATTAAGCATGTGGTTTTACAGAACTGGCATTCATTTCTGGAAGGACCTAACTGAGTAGTAGCACAGAACTGTGTTAAACTGTTTCAGAGGCTGGGTGATAAGGTTTCTTAGTATCTGGTGTTTCAGAGAAGGGGAAAAAAAAAAACCTGCTCTTGGAGCTGTAACAGTCTTTTGATTTAGGTAAAAACGAAGTACAACTTGGGGTTTTTTTGTACAAAATGTCAGGTCACTTCCCAGCTGACCTTGCTAGAGTGTGCATGTGGGATCCTACTGCCATTCCTTCTGCTCTGCTTTTGCAGGAGCTCTGAGGAGGTAAGCGTGAGACCTCATCTTGCTTCAATAAACCCATGCTCCAGCGCGTGGGTGTGAAACCTGGCTCCCTTACAGTCAGTGGCAAAGTTCCCAATGATTTCAGTACGGCCAGGATTTCTCATCTCAGTAGAGCTGTGAGTCGTCCTCCACCCCATTCTCCCTTACCAGTGTCTGTCATGTTTCTCCTGCAGTCTTCTGTGCAAGTTTGGGTTTTGAATGAGTCCTTGCTGCAGTGCCAACTTGAGCTGTATTTTCTTCTCTGTGAAATGCCCTTTGACTGACAGAAAACCCAGCACCATGTTATTGTGTCCTGTTCTACACATCACCAACAGCTAAGTCACTTTTCTCTGAAGTATCTCATCTTAAACTGATTTGAACTGAGGTTAGATGAAATAAAAGTGTATTTTGCTTGTTCAATGGGTAGCACTGTGTGTATAGGCCATCACCTCGCTGCTTCTGCAGAATCAGTTTCTTCCTCCTTCAGTATAGTTTTGCACATAGCATCAGTCCCCCAAAAGCTGATGAAGTAAAACAGGGTTAATAGCAAAATAGGATTAATAGCAAGAGGGTTGTTTTGGGAACTGGTGGCAGCAGGGAAGACTGATACGTGTGCAACTTGTGAAGAAGCTGAGATCAGGTCTCCCTTGTCCTGCCATGAGTCTGCACAAGTTATTTGGCATAGGTACATCGTGATGCAAATAAATGCCGAGAGGTGTTTTTGAAAAACACGCTTGTATCTAAATGTCTTTGACAAAGGCAAATGAGATAACTCACCCTGTGTCTGTCAAACCAGAGTGTTACTTCTAACTACAAAATGAGTGCCATGAGGTCTCACGGTTGCATTGTCAGACTTAGGTAAGCACTGTGATATCTGGTCCAAATGTGCATGCAAGACTTTACATTACAGACTTCGCTTACCTATCAGAAATCATGATATAAAACACATATGTAGCAGCTGCTTATTGCCTATTGCCTCTTCTGCTCTTGGTGCTGGTTTGTTTTCAAGCCGTGTCTGTAAACCTGGATATGGCTGTAGTGGAGAAGTAGTTTAGAAAGAATTGGTATATTATTGCAATATCAGCTGCGAGTGAATGGTGCATTTCTTTTAGGAGATTTTTATTTGCATCATGGTGTATTTTTTGTAATGTGTAGTTTTAATGATGGGTCTACAAAAGAAGGTGATCTAAGTTCTTTTTAGGAACCCTACAAATGAAAGAAAGTGGGTAGGGGAAACAGGTATTGCTGAGAAGGACAGCATAATTTGGACACCATGTCATTAGCGGCAAAGGTGAGTGATGTTGCACATATACTTACATTCCTTATGTTTTTGTTGGCTTTAAAAGGCTTTCGATTGGGATGTAGTTTTGCCTACTGCCTCACTGCAATGGAAAAAGGGATATGGTTCAAATAAATCACCAAACAATTAATTTGCAAAACAAACATACTTGTATTTTTCTGCACTACTTTTGTTTCATGCCAATAATGAGCCTTTGTTGGTACCATGATCAATATGGTACAGGGTTCTGTTGGGTATAATGGGGAATAAGCTCTCATTTTTTGTGTTTTGCTGATGTAAAATTTGAGCAGTGATTGGGATGACAGTGTGTGTTCTTCCTGCAGCAGCACAGGAGTAATGCAGCAGTTGAATTCCTGGAGAGAGTCTTTTCTAGTTAAAGATACTCCTCAGCTCCTGTTACCACTCAGTCTGTTGTGAACCAGGAGTAAATGTGATACTGGATATCAGAGGTCAAGCTTCCTGGTTTTTGTTTGTCCCTACAGGAATAACAAGAGTCACCTGCAGAAAAGGCTGAATGCCAGCTGGAATCATCCTCATTAAATGGATATGCTTCTCATGAAAATTAATCTGTGCTCAACACGCATTAGTGTGCTTTATGCTCAGCTGTAATGCTGCCATAAGATTCCTTGAAGGAGATTTATAAATCTTCTAAAGCCACCTTTCAACATTCATTTCTTTATGTAATTAATTTATTCTAGTGCATGTAAGCATCTGTATAAGCTTATAGTGGAATCTTATCAAATGAACAGTGGCGGTAGTCAGCTGTGAAACCTTCAGAGCAACCAAAAAAGAAAAAAAAAGAAGCAGTGATGGAGGATTAGGTAGCTGGGGAAAACTTTGTTGCCACTCATAACCTATTCACACTGGCTTGGGAGTAGTTTTGTTTGGGATGATAAATAATTATAATAATAATTAAAAAAATCTTTTTATCTGTGCTTTTCTAAGCACTGAGTCAAGATAGGTAAGTTACAACTTCTGTTTTAGAGAAAGGGATATGCCAACCTGAGCTAAATTATTTGTATGGGACTGAAGTTTCAAAGCAGAACCCAGGTGTCCTGATGTCCTAGTACTCCCCTCCTGCCTCTAAGTGATTTGATCTGGTTGTTGGTAAAAAATATCCTGATTTGGTAACAGCAGATGTATCATCAGAACAAAAAGATAACCCGCCTGCTTGCGATGTACAGTAGCTAAATAAACCAGGAGTCTGAAACCTTAGTTCACTCTTGTCAGATAAGCTGAGTGCTATGCCTGGATGCATCCGCGTGGGTATCCTCACGCTGTTTCACCATATGCCTTAGCCTTGGCATTGCTGTCTTTTGAAGGAGAGAAGCCTTGCCCTTGGGAAAGGTTTTGCTTTGTGTTAAGACTTCACTGAACTAGTCAAAAGGAGCTGGGGGTATGTTGTGTATGCGTGGTGCAGTTTTCTAACAAAAAGGTGCTTAAAGCCATATTACGTTTGAAGAGTAATAGACATCAGACACTTACTATGTCTAGTTGCTATTTCTAGAGTTACTGCAGAAGGTTAAGGGGACTCTGGCTCCTTCCTAGAGTGGTATATGTGCGACATGAGATATAATGCCACAATTTCCTTCTCATTCCCTATCCTACCATCGTAAAGCGGATTTGAACTGTTCACCCTGGAGACTTACGGTGTGTCGGAGGACTTGTGTAATATCTATTATCTTTCTGATTTCTGAATCTCCTGAATGGATGTTTGAAATCACTGATATTTGTTTGAAGTTCTGCTCTGAACAAGAGTACAAAGTGTGGTGTATTTTGAGTAATTAGTTGCACAGTGGCATCTAGGACCCATCATTTATCTAAACCCTTCCCTTTTGGTGTGTCTTGTAATCAAACAAGAACTTACCTTCCTAATGAGATAATTTCTCCTTCTCCAGTAAAAAAAATATATCATAAATGTGGATGTGTTTAACATCAAACTAAGCCTTCAACAATCTGATTTGTTGCAGCTGTTATTTGGGAAGCAAGAGGTGGAAGGAGATCAAGCACTGTTCAGAAAACAGTAGCTTTGTATCAGTGTAAGCTGACAGGTAGCCAAATTGCATAATGCCATTTTTCTGATGACCGCTGTGTTGTGGCTCTTGGTTTGGGAGGTGGGGAAGCTCTGTTGGCTTCCATGTTCATAGAATCATAGAATGGTTTGGGTTGGAAGGGACCTTAAAGATTATCTAGTTCCAACCCCACTGCCATGGGCAGGGACACCTTCCACTAGGTCAGGTTGCTCAAAGCCCCATCCAACCTGGCCTTGAACACCTCCAGGGGTGGGGCATCCACAGCTTCTCTGGGCAACCTGTTCCAGTGTCTCACCACCCTCAGAGTAAAGAATTTCTTTCCCAATATCTCATCTAAGTCTACCCTCTCTCAGTTTAAAACCATTGCCACTGTTTCTAGAGAGTTTCTCATCTGTGTGTTCCTGGATAATTAAGATATGGGTGGCAAGTGATGTATGTCTGGGGCTTTCTTTAGATGATGGAAAACATATTCAAGGAATATTTTTGGGTGGCACAAGGTTTGTGTACATCACTATTTTGTCAGAATGATGCAAATATCTGGTAATGATCGAGCTTTTCCTACAGCCTAGGAAGGGAAGAGGTTTTTTGTTTCTTCTTCTCTGGCTCTGTAGTAGATAAATTGTGCTACAAGTAAACCTAGCCCTTAAGCTCTATTTAAATATATAAAATAGTTTTTAATAAATGTATTAATAGGAAAAGCTGATCAATAAGTAATATGGTTTAATAAAAAAAAATATTTGATTGTTGTTCCTGATGCTCCCACTCAAATGTAGAATCATCCTGTGAAGGGACTTCATGAATATTATTCCCTATGGAAGTTAATAAATTCTAGTTCATTGACTATTTCCATGTTCCATAGGCTTAAGGGAATAATCACTAATGTATCTTCCCATACAGTAAGCTTAATGAGAGAGAAATGTTGGCAAGAGTAAAGTATCCTCTGTTATATTTCATATATAGCATCTATGTAAACTTTTCTTGGTGAAAAGTAATAGCAAGTAATGTGTAAAATTAAAGATTTGTTTCTTTACCTTCATGCATGAGCTGAAGCTGCCGAGCTACTTTTACTCATCCTCTTTGTGTCTAGTTCTTTCTTTCAGGTAGTTGTTCTTTAATAATAAAGCTAGCATTTAACAACCTCCTCTCATGATAAAGCATGTGAATCCTAATATTGTTTTGGAGAGAGGAGAGAGCACGAAGCAGGAGGAAGGGCATTTATGTGACTTGCCTTCCATGTGGCAATCACAAACTGGGACAGCAAAATAAAGTCTTGGATTTAAGAAGAAAATGTGAATACATCATGGATAATGTGATTGAGCACATCGTTAAAGATGATGGCTTGACTTTCACCTGATTGTCTCAAATACGAGCATCTATTTTCCTTTAGCTATTTCCTCTCCATAGTGCCACAAAGGGTGTGCACGGACCTTGTGATGAGAGCAAGCACCTATAATACAGGGCTAGTAGGTTCACTGTGCTGTGTTCGTCCATAACGTGGTCTTGGTACTAGGACCCTGAATGGAGTACTGGCCCATGGAGTGGCAGCAGATGGTTGTCTTATGTTTGCTTGTATTCACCTTTTATTCAGCTCAGCGGAGCTTTGCTTACTGTATTAAGAGCCTGAGATAAGGGGCAGGATATAATTACGTACTGTCACAATGTCCATAGCTACTTTTCATGTGGCTTTAAAGCATCCCGAGATAATTTTTGTCTAATGTAGATACTAGTAACTTGCTCTAATATGTAATCAGAATGCATTACGTGGACACACTTATGATGAACCGCCTTGACACTGCTGATTGCTGTATGTATTATTTATTCCCTAGTTATTTTTTGTTTGGTTGGGTTTGGTTTGGGTTTGTTTGTTGTTTTTTTTCCCAAACAAGAAAGTGGAGCAGACAGTTTGCATTCTTGGATTCTTTCCTTTTTTGGCTTGCTCCCTTACTCCTGTCTCCTGTTTTCAGGTCAGTGCTCGGTTCTCAAAACGGATCCAGGCAAAAATCAAAGACCTTCTGCAACAAATGGAGGAAGGGCTGAAGACGGCAGATCCACATGATTGCTCTGCGTATACTGGCTGGACTGGTGAGAAAGCTAGAATTTGAATGAAATGTTTGTTAAATGATGTAATTGGATTTATTAAAAGGAGAAGGTTCTGATATTCTCACAGGAGTGGCAGAAATAATCTGATACAGGCATTTGCGTAAGCTGGTTTCTTTTAACTGTGGACCCTTTGTCATTACTGTCTGGAATGACTTCCATTAACTTCAGCAGACAAAGTTACAGAGAGATAATTGGCTTTTGTATATGGAGATCTTTGTCTTGCAAAAGGAGTGGATTTTCTAAGGCTGCTCTTTTGGCTTACGTATTGTTTCTTTAAGGTTTTCTTAAAGGTTCTTAAGGTTTTCTTAAAATGAGTTATTTTCATCTTTTTTTGCTATTAGTTAGGAGTTGTCTAATGGTAACAACATCTTCTAATCATTGGGGTAGGGGGGAGGTGTTCTGTGCCCAAGAGCTTGGAGCCTTAAATTCTGGAATATGGATAGTTTGGCTGTGCTTGTTCTGTCTGTACAAAAGGGGTAAAATGAACGTGTGAGGAAGGGGGAGTATGGAGGTGGGGTTGCAAGATTGCGAAGTTCATGAAGATAAACAGGCATGTGCAAGCGCTGGTTATTGCTATCATTCGTTTCGCATTGCATCACTGATGCTGTCCAAATGTGAATGAGCCCTTTTGATCCTTTAAGCAGAGCCTGCAGTTGTCAAGCCTTATGCGGCCACTGCTCTTCAAGCTGCCAGGATGCTTTTCCATCTGGGCCTCTTAAGTGCCACTTTGCTATTACAATGACATATTCTATTCCTGCTCTGTGTAGCTCACGCTTCAGGCATACTTATGCTTTTAGCACAGCGTGTTTGAAATGTGCCCTGAGGAGATCTATTCTTTTATCTTTGTGTCGTGAGGGGGAGCAGCTTGGAAAAACTCTCCAGGCTTTGCCTGTGCTCAAGCTTAATTCTGGCAGTGAAAGGGTAAAATTTCTTTGCTTTCTTCTTGGTGTTTCAGTACAGATGGTGCTGTGGGTGGATGGGTGGGGAAATTTTAGACAACTCAGACTTAAAGGGTAGATGTGTTTCAAGGTCTGAAAGTGAGTGGCTGCTAAGTGAGTGCAGAAGATCTCCAGTGGTGGGCTTTCTTGCGCTGACATTACAAAACGGCTCCTGGGGAGCTGTGTTCTGTCACTGTGACTGACAACTGAAGTTACGGCTGACAAACCAGAGCATGCTGAAAATGAGTCATAAGCTAAAAGTAACACAGCCATCATTATCTGAAACAAGAAGGTAGATGAACAAGTAACGCAGTGTAATGATAGTGGGGTTTTTCCATCCTGTAGAAGGACCGCCAACTACATCTATTCCACGTTCCAAACTTCTATCAAGGCTCCTATGGAAATGACTATTTAGAGTTTAAAAAATATTTAAATGATCTGGCTTTTAAAATACTTAGTGCAAGTACTTTCTCCCCAACTTGCTCCTTGCAGTATTTTGCTAGTATGCAAATCAGAAGGTAAAAGCAATGCTGAAAACAGCTGTCCTGCTTGTTATGTACCAAGTCTAGACAAATCTTATTGGCAGTGCAGTCCTGAGCATTGACTTGTACTTTGTGAAACATCTTTAAAATCTTGGAGCACATAATGTTGGCACATAACAATCATAGGACTCATCTTAGAGTCCATTTTGCTTATACAAGTACTCTTTGCATGTGCCATACATCTTGGAGGAGCCATCTTAAGGGTATTGAACAAAGAAGGATTGGATAGACTGGGCCTCATGGCTACTTTTCTGATGATCCTTTGATCAAGCCCAGATACCTATGCATTTGTTGCAACATAAAAAAGGGTTACAGAAATCCCAGTAAATAGCTCACGAGTTCCCATGCCACTGAATTGGGTTAACCAAGCTCTGCAGGTCTGCTCTTGGACTCATCTAGAAAGGACTTTTCAAAGCCAGTCCAGAGAACATCTGAGGACGTACCAGCACTCTTGTGGTGCCGTTCTTCTTGTACTCCTCAGGTAGCCTCTCTGTGGAGCTAAGTGGGCCTCCTGTGTACTCGGCTTTACTTGTGGCTCAGGAGAGTGCTCTCCCTGTTCAGAACTGAGTTTGAGGTGCAGTATGGTCTTGGAGGTAAGTGTTTTGCTTCTGCACGTGTATGCATGCAGTTGGCCAATAAGCATCCACTTAGGTGGATCTCAGATGTTTGTCTTCAGTCTACATTGTTGCAATTTCTAAGGTTTGTTTTTGTTTTGTTTTAATGGAAAACTATGTAATGAGTTTAATGGAATGAAGCTTGAGGACTTGTTTGCTTTCTGGCTTTTACAAGCCAGCTTAACTTGTAGGAGCTCATAATCTTGTTGTAAAATACATTTAAGGGTTATAAAGAACTTGGCAAGTTGAATCCAAAAACTCATCAAAAGATCCTTTTACGAATCAGATGGAAAATAAGTCACTCCTTGCATATAATAGATGAGTATTGTACAGCCAATGTACTTCGTCATACACATACTTGTTAGCCCAAGTTTGAGTCTTCAGTGATTTCATCACCAAGCATTGGTGCCTGTGTCATGAATTTTCTTCATTGTCTGCAATTTGTGAGTCCTACAGTTGGGCTTCAGTCTGAGAATTTTATTTTTTTTGTCACAATCCAAATTGAAATGTAATCAGAGTAGATGGCCTGATGCCTTCCCATTACATAAGCTAGGATCCTTGACTGACGTTTTAATTGCCCAAATACTTGTTTGCATTTGAAGTTATTGGTTCAGAAGCACTAAAGAGGGGAATATGATATACTTAGAAGGAAAAGTAAATAAAATTATCTTTCATGTGGTTGTTCCAGGTATTGCCCTCTTATATCTGCAACTCTACCGTGTCACGAAAAACCAGAGCCATTTGCAGCGATCTCTTGATTATGTGAAGAGAATCCTTCGCAATCTGAATGGCAGAAGAGTTACTTTCCTCTGCGGTGATGCTGGGCCACTGGCAGTGGGTGCAGTGGTTTATCACAAGCTGAAAAACGACAGTGAATCTAAAGAATGTGTTGCCAAGTAAGTGGTTGATGGTGGAAAAAGCCATGCCCTTCATTTGTAGGGAGCATTGGTTCAGTAACATTAGCAAGTGGAGCTTTGGAGGACAGGATTAAAAAATGCAGACACTTTCTCCCTTGATACATTTTCAGTAGGAGAATACAAAATAGCCTTTATCTTTATTAAAGCTGGCTTGCACTTGATTCATATTTAGCGGGTTATCTTGAGTCCTCTATCACTGTAAGAACAGGATGTCCTGGGCCTATCTGTAGTGCATGCACGTTTTGATTTTGTCACATTGAAGTGACATTTAACAAAAGCCACACACTTGTCATCGGCAATATGTAGTGCTTGTGCAGTATGTGATGCTTCCTGTAAAGAGTGGGTTTTAATTGTAGATTCATTACAAAACATGTACACTGCAAGGATCTGGAAACATCCAGACAGAAACATTGTATATCAAATTGATATGTAACAAAGATTTAATAAAACAAAGAGGAGGTATTTGCTGAGCCCTCAAAGGCAAGGGCTTTAATTAGGTCAGAGCATATGAAGGGGTAGCCTGAAAAAATTCCAGCCCCTTTCAAAGTAATCTAAATGTAACAAATGTGTTGAAAAATCCCATTTAGACGTAGAGCTTCCTTGGAGAACTGACCGTCCTTTTGCTGGTATGGAGCTCATTGCTGTCCCAGTGAGGACTGGAAGGACTGGAGCCCTGTTGGGTTTGCATTCGGCATCAGCAATCCACCTGCTAGAGGTCCAGCAGCATACTTTAGGCTGCCTGAATTTGTGGACTAGCCTTGTGTCCTCATCTCCATTCTGTTTTTTATTTGGAAATATAATTGATCTCTTTCTAATCTGGAATCCTAGTGTGATTAATCTCTGCTGCTGTTCCTGAATGAATATTTCAGTTTTTGAAATGGGTGGTAGGTTTAGGGTTTTTTGCTTTTAGAACTGGCAGTAAACTCGGGCATGTCATTTGGGATGCAGCTAGGAGAGCAGTGTTGTTGTAAGGCGTGAAGCATGAGTATAGCAAAATGAGATTAGCAATAGATCTTTTAGTCTCACCTCTGCTTGGAAAATCACTTCTAGGAGAAGGACTGACTAAGTTAGTTTGATTGTTTGTTCCTTTTCTTCCTTTTTTGTTCACAAATATATCCATGACACCAGCTGAGTGGTACATTATAGATGTAAAAATGTAATCTATGATTGCACTTTTGACTTTTTACCTTGTAGCTGTCCAGTTGTATGATTTGAATAATAAAACTTAACAGTAGACAGTTTAACAGAAAATAGCTTGGGGTTTTTTTGTGAGTTGCTTTGCCCTGGTATTAAGCAGTGACAGCATAAACAAGCCATTGGAGTCAGTGTTTTTCTCCAGCATGATGGTAGAGCTAACATTTCTGCCGAGTAATAACTGTTGGGGGCATCTGGGAATTGAATTTAGTCTTAATCCCCCTCCCCCCTCCCCCAATTATTTAGTCTTAATCCCCTCCCCCCTTTAGTCTTGCCCCCCTCTCCCTTTTTAAAATGTGATCATCTCCATGGTTTCATCTAATTGCTAATTTAATCACAAAAGATAGGAAGAGACAGGGAGGGAATGCGCAAGAAAACAGATCTCTGCTCCACCTCAATTCTGATGCGGGCCGGTGGAGGAGTAGCAGGGAATCTCTTTGGAGCAAATGAGAGTTGTGATGGCCCGCCCAAGGGTTTTTCTCATCGCTAAAGGCAAGCAAAACACTTGTGCATAATACTAGTGCCCTTTTCAAAATGGAGCTGCTACACATTTGAGACAACGTGTTATCTAGGAAGGGGGAGTGCTGAATGGTGGTGTTGGGTTTTTTTGTTTGTTTTTGTTATTTCCCTCTTACACATCTACAATTAAAGGTCCTTGCTTAGGTGAAATTCCCAGAGGCTCTAGGTGGTGCTCCCTATTTGTTGGAGTAGTTCTCCAGCCTCATCCAACCCCCACCGTGCACCCATACATCTGTTTCTGTCTGCACAAAAGCCTGGTTTTTGCACTAATACTCACCTGGCTCTGGCTCCGAGTTGCCTGTCATGGATGGCAGGCACACAGAGCTCCTGTGTGTAAACCTGGCAGCCAGCTAAACTGGGAATGACTGAAGGGAAGTGGTGGGGCTCCGACTTCTGATTTGATTGATGGCTTGTGCAACACATAGTCCAGTATGGTCTCTAGAAAAGATGCTCTTTCTCACCACCTTCCTTGTCTGATGCAGGTTGTTGCAGCTCCAAAGGACAGTCATAAGCACAGATGCTGAACTTCCAGATGAGCTGCTTTAT
Source organism: Anarhynchus alexandrinus (assembly GCA_008711295.1). Taxonomy (NCBI): domain Eukaryota; kingdom Metazoa; phylum Chordata; class Aves; order Charadriiformes; family Charadriidae; genus Anarhynchus; species Anarhynchus alexandrinus. The sequence goes on along the minus strand of VUYV01000095.1, from coordinate 2,709,435 downwards.
GGCAGAGCAGGTTACCTATATGCCTTGCTGTACCTGAATACTGAAATTGGTCCAGACACTGTCCCACAGTCTGTTATCAAAGAGGTAAGAGACTTTTCTGTCTCCACTGCCACAGCATCAGTGAGGTTGAACTGGAATCACTCCTTCACATAATTCAAGGGATTAAGAGAGGGATGCTGAAGAGGAGAGGGACCTAGAACTGGAAACTGAGTCTCATCCTCCAGTCTCTTCCCTCTTTCCCTGCTGCCTAGGGACAGGCCAGTGCAGGTGGGTCCATGATGGGCCATGGAAATTGCTACAAAAACCTTAAGACAGAAGTGTGGAAGCGTTTAAGTGAAAAGGAGAATGCAGTGTGGGGAAGATGCATGACTGTTCTGCAGATACCAGAACCAGAGAAGGCAGGCCTGGAAAAAAGTGATTAGAAATACTTATATATTACACTTCTACTCTTAGAAATATAAGTGATTCCACCATTTAGGAAAAAAACCCATTTCTACATCAACACTCAAGTCCAAATGAATCGGTGTGTTCTTTTTCTCAGGTAATAGATGCTATTATTGAATCGGGGAAAAACTTTTCAAAGGAGGAGCGGAAAACAGACCGTTGTCCTCTGTTGTACCAGTGGCACAGGAAGCAATATGTTGGAGCAGCCCATGGAGTGGCTGGGATCTATTACATTCTTATGCAGGTAAGAGCATCTTCTGTGGGCTGGGATGAAACACCATTTGTTGTTTTGCATCAGAGGATCTTATCTTCAGCTTTCATGCATGTGCAGTGTTGTGCTGGGTCAGGTCTCACAAGTTGGAGTTAGACTGCAGCGCAGAACTGCGCAGAGATGCTAGCTCAGGCCCTGGTAGCAGAAGAAAACTGTGACTCAGGTATCCTCACATTCGAGTTAATTAACCCTTGAGTTCAGAGCACTGGTATTCCAGGAGCTGAAGTTTTGTATCCTCAACAGAGACAATGAGGTGCCTTCCCTCATCCTCATCCTTACTTCTTCTGGTGCCTGCAGTTAGTCCAGCTAAATAATCACTTACTCACCATCCATCACTCTTCAATTTTTTGCTATTTTTACATGAGTGCACCGCTGGTGCATCCTCTCCTCCTGCCCTCCATGCCTTTCCTCTCTTCTCCGGTCCCCTTTTTTTTTTTTTTTTTTTTTTACACGGTCTTGAAGACTATCTTTAATCACACATTAGTCTTCAGTATGTTTTTATTCTTTAGATGATCTTCCTCTTCCTTATACCACTTATCTCTCCCCCAAAAATCTGTTATTCATTACTGTGTTTATGACCCTTGCTGTCCTTTCTGTTGGCCTGAGTGAGATTCCTCTCTTCTGTATACCTCCTCTTTCCCACTCTTAAATCCATTCCCTCCTGCCCTGAGATTTTCCAAAAGGATTATGTTTTTCAAAACAGACCTGTATATCTTATTTCTGTTGTACAATCTGGAAAAAGCCTGAAGATACATTATAGAAGATGGCCACAGAGCTGCACAATTTGCATTGTACCTTTTTCTGGTTTTTAAAGGTGCTGCCAGTCTGGGCATCTTTGTAAATGTTAGTTTTCTTACCAGATCATGCAGAATGACTTTCCTTCAGGCAAGTGGAAGGATCGTACCTCCTCGCAGCCTGAAGCTGCAAACAAATGTTCATTGCAGAAGTGACTGAACTGCTGGTATTTGGTGTTGCTACTGCTGAGCCGTTCCTCATTTACAAAAGATGCTGTGAGTTCTCCCCATCTGTTTCAGTTTAGCTCACACCACTTCTACTGGTAGCTCAGGCTAAAGCGTCTGACTCTGCCGTGGAAGTGGCCACGGCTCTGCTACTTGGGTGCATGTCTTAACCTCGCTACAGCCATTTTCTGCAGTGATCATTTCACTGGGGCCTCAGGCTGCTCTGATTTCCTGTGCCCTTATCAGAGATTCATAGAATGATTAGAGTTGGAAGGGACCTTAAAGATCATCTAGTTCCAACCTCCCTGCCATGGGCAGGGACACCTTCCACTAGGTCAGGTTGCTCAAAGCCCCTCCAGCCTGGCCTTGAACATTTCCAGAGATGGGATATCCACAACTTCTCTGGGCAACCTGTTCCAGTGTCTCATCACCCTCAAGAGTAAAGAATTTCTTCCTAATATCTAATCTAAATCTACCCCCTTCCAGTTTAAAACCATTACCCCTTGTCCTATCGCTACACTCCCTGACAAAAAAGCCCTTCTCCACCTTTTGTGTAGGCCCCCTTTAGGTACTGGAAGGCTGCTATGAGGTCTCCCCGGAGCCTTCTCTTCTCTGGGCTAAACAACGCCAACTGTCTCAGCCTGTCTTCACAGGAGAGTTGCTCCAGCCCTCTGATCATCTTCGTGACCCTCCTCTGGACTCACTCCAGCAGGTCTTCACTTCCTGCTTGCTTCAACAAGGTGGTCCACCCCCTTTTGGCTCCCTCATCTTCCTGGCTTCTATTTTTCCTTCCCTGGCTCTGTTAGATTTTCTGAGAAACATCCAGTCCTTTAAAGAAGCCTCTTTAAAGGCTCCATCCTTCATTTACTATTCAAGGCTGATAGGAGAAATAATTGCACAGTGCTTTTTGATTTAAGCAAAAGCTACTCTGTCTACATGTTAAAATCGTAACTATCTTTTCCTTTACATATAATTGCTGCTTTTAAGAATTACCACAAAGCCATTGTTTATGCAGCATTAGATTACTGTCTTTTCACTGTATATTAAATATTGTGAGTCATGCAGAATTGAGTCATCCACTGCAGAAGAAGATGGCATATTGGAGTCCATCCTTTCCCCATCCCTCCCACGCCAAATGAGGAGAATTTTTCTGTATTTTCAGCAAAGAATTCAGGAGATGGTTTGTTGAGTCGTTGTTTGATAACACAAAAAGGGTGTCCAACATAGCATCTGAGATGTGAAGGTCACTGATCATCATTTCTGTATACCTTTATGACAAAACATGTATTGCTGGATTTATTCACAAAAGACTACTGGAAGAATAAGAACTCAGCAGTGTTAAATAACTAATCCAAGAGGTAGAGGGGGAATGCTGAAGTGCTAGCTAGGGAGTCTGTAATCCTAGCCCCTTCCACTAACCCTGAGGCAAAAATGTCTGTTTGCATATCGTTGCTTTTGGCCAGAGAGTTAGGACACATACCTCTAGGTTACTTTTTTGCTGTTGGAAGTAGGTGCTGGAAACCTCAGCAGCTTATGCAAAAAATTCACCTGTACTCAGATCTTCTCAGAAGCACAAGGTGAGAAGGAGGTTTGTAAAGAACTCTGCTCGTTTTGGATTTACTTCCCAAAAACAGATGTGCTGGGCTTGCCTTGCACAGCTCAAGACCGAAGGCATTTATGACTGGTGCCCGTCTGCTTTGCCTTCTGCTGCAGGGGTGCAGCATGAAATCAGAGCTCCGAAACAAAGCTTCCCACAGAGTCTCCCTACCCCACAGGTCAGCAGTGTCTGAGTGAGGGCTGATCAGCTCCGGGGTGTTCTTCATGATAAGCTGATCTGTATTCAGGTGTACTCCTGATTATCAGCATGAAGGTTTCTGTTCCGCTCAGAAAAGTGCAGAGGTGGAGTTTGCTTGAGGGACCTGGTAGGTAGAAGCCTGGCAAAGCTTTCCTGGCTGAGGTGAAATAGAGGCTTTTGGTTTTTTCAGGTTACTGAAAACACAGCTATTGAAAGTCTTCCTTCATTTGGCTGTAAAATTGTCAATTGTAGCAGTGTGCTCACCTATTGAATGCAGATGTGCTGGAGCTGGTGGGAAACAGTGAAATTGTACAACATTGAGCCAGCAACAAAGACAAGTTATTTAAAAAAAATAAGCTCAGTTATTAGACTCCTGTAGGCTCCAATTTCTACAGTTGTTCCCACAGCTTGCAGGAATTCCAGAAATCTTGTAGGTTGTAAAAATAGAGAGCTCTGTTATGAAAATACTGTAAAATGGGCTGGTAGAGGAGGGAATGGCAACAAAGAACAACTGCAGACCCAACATGTACTCAGCTTCTAAACCTTTACTTACAGGGAGCATGCAGGTTGATGGCTATATTATTCTTTTGGCAAGGATGTAAACTAAACAGAAGACATGAGAAGGAAAATTCAGAAGAGCAATCTAAGGATGAGTTTGTAGTACAAAGATGTTTAGCTACTTGGAGAAGTAGCTGTTGCTTCTGAAATTGGAAATACAGATTTATAGCCCATAGCTTCAGGGAGGGTTTTTTTTATGATGGAAAACTTTAACCTTCATAAACCTTTGCCAGGTGTGGCACTGCATACACTCTTTTTCATGTATTTGAAAATAGGACAGGTTTGTCTATGTTAGTTATTTTTAAAACAAAATGTGTAACCCATTGTGTTTTAAGTGTGTATTATGAGCAACATAGGTATAAACTCATGTTTCTCCTGTAAGTGTTTTCTCTGTTTTAAGGTATAAAAAGAGGCCTGGTAGTCTTGAAATCTATATTCTGTTTTCAGTTCTTCTGTAGTCTTTCTGTGTCACATCCAGTAAGACAGGTAAAAACTTTGTGCCCCAATTTCTTTGTCTCTACAGGAGCTGTAAAAATGCTCTTCACAAGCGTATTCTAAGCAGATGTTAATTAAATCTGTATGAAGTGATTCAAAGTATTTGGATCAAGGGCACATATGTAGGATACTTGAAAATAGATCATAGAATTAACGTTGATACACAATTTGTTACTTCTCCTGTATATGTTTTTGATGGTGATTTTTTTTTTAATGTTCTCTTCAGCCAATTGCAAATGTGGACCAGGAGACCCTAGCAGAGCTGGTGAAGCCAAGCATTGACTATGTGCGTCATAAAAAATTCAGATCCGGGAACTACCCATCGTCACTGAGCAATGAGACTGACAGACTGGTTCACTGGTGCCATGGTGCCCCTGGAGTCATCCACATGCTCATGCAAGCTTATAAGGTGAATCATTCTGTGTTCTTATAGACCTCTGTTTTTACAGAGAGACCTGTACACAGGCCTGTTAGATTGTAAGGCTTGCATTTCGTGTCTTTCTAGATCTAGACTTTCAGACCTGAACCCTAGTCTAGGCATCTAAAAATCTCAAAACAGGTATGTTTGTAAAGAGGAAATAAGTGGGTAAAATTGCTTCTCGGGGCACTAGTACTTACTAGACTTCAGGCTTTCTTGGAAAAGTGCCATGTATTTAAACAACTTGATATCAGAGTCCTGGGTGTGAGAACATTGACCTAAATTCTTTGAATCTTTATCCCAAGAGTTTGAAGAATTATGTTGGTTTTCAAAAGCATAGGTTCATGCGTCTTGCCAAAGAATGTCTTCCATAAATTACTCCATTATTAAGATATTGCTCTTGAGAACTTAACGTCAGAGCAAAGATCCCAGGCCCCTCTAGGGCATAAATATAATCGCTGAGCTACCACAAGCCTACTGTTTGCTCTTCTCCACCCTTAACTAGGTTTGCTGTCTCTCTTGTATTGTGCACTTTTGATTTGCATGACATTTGAAAGTGTGCCATTTAATTAAATCTATGCAAATTCATTCTTGCTTTTGACAGCCCTCCTTGGCAGATTCCCTGGTTGGCCTCTGGGTGGGCTGATGAAAAGCAGGCTTGGTTTGTGGAATAATTATTTATGCAGCTACCTGAAATGTGAACTGTAAATCTCTTGCAGCATTGCTGAATGTAGCAGCAGTCACAGTTGCTTTTTCTTTGGACTGTGGTAGGACGTTCACTTAACACTGCAGACTTCTTCTCTCCCCTTCCCCCCCTTCTTTGTCAATTTCCCTTTGCTTTCCCCAGCACAAAATGTTTTGCAGAAGATAAGAGGGATAGGACCAAATTCTGTTTATCAGTCTCCTTTCTGGTCTCTTTTTATGTTTAAGGTGATGGGGCACACGATGCTTTTCTTTTACTCTTTATATTCTGCTTTTTGAAGAAGCGGTAAGAAAAAGTGAAGTACGTTTTGCTGGCTATGCTTTCATACCAAGCATAGGGACTTGTAATAATAGACAGAAGTGTTTGTCCTGGAAATCAAATGCTGTTGCCAGGCCTTAATTTGAAATGTTACAGCTAAGTAGCTGACAAACCCTGTTCAGAGAGAGGGACTTTCTTTATCAAGCTTGTGAATTTAAGAATCTTGCATGTTAATTGTTTCCATTACCTTATTAAATAGCCTGGCAGGGGATGCCACTAAAGGACTAAGTCTACAGTAGTGCATCAGTTAATATTTTTCAAATGGATTTTTTTTTTGTCTTGTTGATCTTTAGAGTGTCTTAGGCAAAGGAGAGCAAAAAGTAGCCTTATAAAGGTAGAAGTCTGGTGGTGTTCAGCTAAATTACTTGCTTTTGTTTTCTGCTCTCTTGATGGGCTCTCTTGTGTCCAAAATGCACTTCAGTTGCAATAAGCTTTGCAAAATCGGTCCTTTGCCCAAACTGGCTAGCGTTTCTGAGTATTTCCAATACAAACACTAATTAAGGTAATGGAGTATTCCTACTTGTCCTTGTGACAGAGAAAAGACCCCTGTGCTATGCAAAGAGATGTTCTTGTGCATTTTTGACATGGAATTGAAGGTAGACGGTAAGTAACCAGGAAGAATTATGCAGGAAGACCAGAGCCTAGCCCTTTAAGACCAAATTTGGTATCCAGTATTCTGCATTACATTTCTTGGAGGCAATAATTACATTTCTGTATTTCAAATCAAAAGATGTTGTGGTTTGGGAATGGAGGGGAGAAGCAAAAAAGACCATATACCCTTCAAATAGATTATAGGTTGTAGAACCAAGGGCCTTGAACTTGAGTTTTTCCTTTGGGGTCCTCAATTTTTTGCTTCTGAAATCAGAAGTTCTTTCTTTTTACATGTAGGGAAAGGAGAAACAACTTAGTAAGAAAAGAAAGGCAAGTCTGCAATGAATGGATTATTAAAATTCAAAATAAATTGTATATGGGAAAACCCCACACCAACAGCAAAACACCTCTCAGGTCCAGCTTCCTTTTGTTTTCATTAGTACTTCAATTTGTGTGTTTTATTCTCTGTTTTTATTCCACAGACTTTTAAAGAGGATAAATACTTGAAAGATGCTATGGAATGTAGCGATGTCATCTGGCAGAGAGGTTTATTGAGAAAAGGATACGGGATCTGCCATGGTACTGCTGGCAATGGCTACTCCTTCTTGTCTCTCTATAACCTAACTCAGGACAAAAAGTACCTCTACCGAGCTTGCAAGGTGAGCTTTGCAGCATCCCAACAAAATTACTTTTCCCTTTCACGTCATAACGCCTGTGCAAGACTAAACTGCGATCAGAGTAGGCTGTTGTATGCTAGAGCTGGAGCTGGGTGGCTGGGTGGGACAACAGTGTCCCGCCACTTGCTCCCCTTTACTCACACTTTGACTGGACCATTTCAACTGTGTACGTGGGGCACACACCATCTTAATACTCAGAGTGAAATGTTCTGTAAGGGGGGAGGAACTAAATACGTATTCAGAAGAAATTAGAGTCTGAAAGTCAGCCTGCCTGAACAATAACAGACTAATGTTATGTGGTGCTAATTATTCCATTGAGACATCCACTGTCGTCCTCAGCTCCTCAAGCGATGCTGTTTGTAGTGTTCTGTAATTATTTGTTTTCAGACTAGTGTCTGTTTGGGGCTTTTAGAGCTCTGAATTGCAGTTATTAAATTGCTCACTTAGATTTTTTTTTCATTAATACAAATTGCAGAGAAAGACACACTCAGAATTTTTCCACTGGAATTGTTCAGGTTCTGCTGTCAGCTCTGACTATGCTAGCAGTTACCAAAGGGGAAAGCTTTCTCAGCCTCTGTTTCCTCATCTCATAAGGCTTTGGTTTGATTTTGGTTTGTTGGTTGGGGTTTTTTTTCAGCTTAATTCATGGATATTAGGTTTCATATTGCAGCTATTTAGCTGAGGCCTTTTTAGAAGTATTGTAATGGGAAATTTGATGAGTTGCTTCTTAGGTGCTTTCAGATGAGCACTGGCCACATGTAAAGCTATTGTATTCATCTCCACTGTCAGCCTGTCCTGTCAGCAGAGCTTTAAAAAGTTGCTGCTTGTCTTACCTTACATTTACCAAAGCATCACACCATGAGGCTGCTGGTAGGCATACATGCATCCTAAAGAATGTAATAAACCCCTAGCGCTCCCACGGCAAATGTGTGACTTTGTTACCTGTGGGCTCACCCACTGCTGACCTGTGAGCCACAGCACCAAGTAGGCATTGCTGTCAGCGCAGCTTTCAGGCTCTCCCTGTCATCCTCCATGCTAGTACATGTTCTGTGGCTCTGCGCAGCATTGGCAACTCCTGTTGGTGCTGTGTTTCTGGCCCAAGAGAGCCCTGACATTCTTCCATACCAAGCTAGAGAAAGGAAGCATAGCTATTTCAAAGCCAAAGAAGGAAGAGACTCAGTTACTTATGTACTTGAAATCCCTTTGAGAAGGAAGATGTGGCGCAGTGGCCAAAGACTGCTGGAGGTGCCCAGCAGGTCTGGCAGTGTATTTGCAGCCATTCTGCATTTTAGCATCTCCAGTATTCACTCAGGGCCTTCGGGCTCTTGCAGGGGAAATCTTGAAACAGGCAGAGGAATTTGCTTGTCTGGCATTCTTGAAATCTTTTCTTTTTGAGCCAGAGCATGCAGGGAAGCAAACATGTAGTTATGTTGGTACCTAAAGGCATGTATCTGAGAGAATTAGATGGCTCCCCTCCCAGGGTGTTTGCTCACACCAAAAACATGAGGCCCAGGGGAAGGAGCCTGGCCAGGAATCCCTGGTTACCTCTCAGGAGCCATGAAACTGTTTCACAAATGAACCAGAAGAGCTTGAAAGGTTGTGGTTTAGAGACCCCTGGTTTGTGCTTCTTGCTTTCGGCTTTGCAGCTTTTCTCCGGCATTATTAGACAGGCTCCCAGGAGGCTGAGCCTCTCCTAGCTGGCCTGCCTGTGAGAGGAGAGAGGGGCTGTGGCATTCTGGGCTCCAGGCAACAGAGGGCATCTGAGCCCTGTGCTGCTCAACATTGTGATTAAACCACTGTTATGGCAAGCACGGCCAGTCTACGTGACAAATAATGGCTCGTGTCTTCCTGCTAGAAGATTTTTATTTTTATCTTTTCCCCTTGGTGTAACAAAGATACTAGTGTGGCTTACTGGATCTGTGAGTTGTGGTGAAGCTATGAACTTGTAAATGATGGTTGTGTTTCAGTAGCCTGGGGTGCGTGTTTTTGTAATTTCTGTTGCAGTTCCCAGGCTGGCAGTCATAATAAAGGCTAGTATGCAATAAGATGTGGATGTTGCAAGAATTGACTGTAGTTTAGAAACATGCCGTAAACATGTTCTGCCCTCACGTGTAAGACAAGATTACATGGAACATTAAACCTTGGTTTGAAGATTTATACTTGTGGGGGGCCCAAAAATGTTTCCTCAGTTCTTAGTAATAGTGTAGACCACAATGTTTGTGTTTGTGGGTTTTTTGCTGGGTTTCCTCAAGACATGCACACACCCCTACCAAGAGAAGAAAAATCTATCCCCCAATAAACATTTCAACAGAACAGTGGGGGGAAGAAGGGAGGAGATGCCACCCTTTATCCTCCTGTGGAACAGATTGGTGGCTCTGGGGGAATGCTCACATCCAGTGAGCAGGGCGTTCTGTTTGCTAGCAGGTTGCCCAAGTTGCAGGGGGAATGGGGAGAGACCTCTCAGTTCTTTGCTTTGCATGAATCTTCGCACTGTATTTTGAATAAGCAGTGGTTTGCTTCCAAGCACAGAAATGCCAGGGGAACTGGTGGCCCCTGTATGCTCTGGGGAGCCATAAAGGAGAAATAGATGGTTGCTATTAAATTGATCCAGATGCAGTTCATAAGTCATGTATGTCTAATGTGGCTACCGCAGCAATGTTGATCAAACGCAAGAAAGACACTGGTAACTTTTTAATGGTATTCCACTTTCTGCAACAAAATATTGATGACCATAATTGTCTAACTATCTATAATGATTTTTTCATAAGGCTTGGGGAGAGAAAATAAATAAAACTAAGTAATGGCAGCTAGAGATTTAGTACTCTAAATTGGTGCATGGAAGAGAAAGAAAATCAAAATGCAATTAACAGCCCTGAGTCTTAAGCATGTGGATAAATTAAGCACCAGGACAGATAAGAAACTGGTATTATAGTATTAGAAAAATTTTGCCCTTGAAACTGAATATATCTGTTCTCGTAACATTTTTCATTGACATGTAGAAGGGTTGATTTATGGAAAACAGAAGTTAAGTACAGCCCACCTAATTACATTGTTATGAAACTGGAACTTGCGCTGTGGAAATACGTATCTTAAAACCTAATTGCAGCCTTGTCACGGTTGAAGTGGGACAAATTGATCTCAGACAGTGATTTCTGTGTTGTGTCTCTGCTTACGCTATTTCACATTTAGTACTTATTAAAGATATGCAGATACTCAAGCTTGTATTTAACAGTCTTAAAAAAAAAAAAAAATTTTTTTAAATTTTTCCCCAGTTTGCTGAATGGTGTTTGGAGTATGGTGCACATGGATGTCGTATTCCTGACCGACCTTATTCTCTCTTTGAAGGTAAAGTGATAGTGTTGCAAGTGGTATTGTATTATACAGAAAAGAAGGGCAACCTTGCAGTTTTGGCACGTGCCTAGGAGTTGGGAAATCTTTGGTGGGTTCCTCTACTATTAAAAATAGACCCACCCCCTACCACCACCTCTAGGTGGGGAGGGGAGAGAGACAAAAGAAAATCATTCACTATCACAACTTAAACTTTTGCTTGTATTTCAGCAGTTTCCAATGTAAAGCCAGTGCCCCTGGCACTCTTGAATAAAATTCTGCTGTGCTGATGCCTCTTGGCTGAAAGCAAACAGAAGTCTTGGCAACAGTTTTATCACAGGTGTTGTTGCAGAGGGACCGGGCAGAGGAGGAGCTGTGGGCAGGGGGTCTCAAAGTAGTTGCTGGCTTCTCAGAATTAGACCTTCTCTGCTGCAATATTAAAGCAAGGAAAAGCTAGTTTTAGTGTGAACCCAAATCACTTGAACAGAAAAGAAATGCAGAGTTCTTAGAGGCTTTTCTGTAAGTTCAGAGATGTTCCTAAATACCTTCCTAGAGCTTCGTATCTTTTTCATTTGTAGTTTATTTTCTATTCCCTATCTTACCCTTATGTTTGAGAAACACAAGGAATCATAGACCCAAGTAGGATTTAAAGTAGCGCTGCTGCTTCATGAACAATGAGCCTACTGTGCCACCTATCGCAAATACGAGAAATTACAGCAGACTGGATAGGATTTTACAAATAAACCAATCCAAGGTGTGAACACAAGAGAGCAGTAGTTATATGCATCCCTCCTAAATACAGAGTTATTGTCTTAATGTTTAAAGGAGAAGAGTATAAGTATTCTTATTCCTGAGAGCTCCTTTGCATGCACTTGTAGAAGGAAAAAGCAGGCATAAAATCCGTTGTATAAGAGCTTTGAAATTTGTTGAGAAGGTGAAGTAATGCCAACGATAGGATGATTTGTGCTTTAATGCTGACATACCACTTTTATTTTATTTTTTTAATGTCAGTGATTTATTTATTTATTTATTTTTAGAAAAATCTAGAAATCTCAACTTTGAAACAAAAAAAATCTTAATTTGGGGGGCTTTTTTTGTAGCCAAAATTGTGTGTGAAGTTGTCCAATTCTGCATGTACAAGCACACTTCCTGTGGAAGTTGTATGTGCATCTTACAGGATTGTCTTGATGGTTTCATTTGCATCAGATGCTATATTTCAGGAAGGTTCCTTCCTTTGTATGTGCTTAGCTGTTGATAAAATAGGGATTTAGCTTGACTGTAAAACAGAGCTTCTGTTTGTGTGCTCTCCTGCTGTAGGGTGCCTCTGTTGTCTGTCACCCTTAGAGTTTCATTAGGTGATACTGTTGTTACTGCTTCAGGCTCTGGATGATCTCTTCGCTGAATCCAAACAGGAAAATTAATCTGTACATCACAAGTATAATAAAGTTTTGCCTTTGTTGTTTAACTAGTGAAATGACAAGCAAGAGCTGCTCAAATTCTGAGGGACAGTCCAAATAGGGATTTGTTTTTTCTTAATTGAAGTAGTATTGAGGTTGTGCAGCTGAAAAGGTGGTAGCAGAGAGATCTTGGTTCTTGCCTTTGATCTTTTCAAGTGAAACTTGGTTTTCTGGGCAAAGTACAGATGAACTTGCCTTTCTATAAGCCCTAACTTCACCTATTAAAAAAAAGATCTAGTGAGGAGGTGTGCAAACAGGTGCAGTTGCCTTTGCTGTCAACTGTGCCATTTTGATGTCAAAGATGCACAAAGATTTCTTTCTTGTTGTTTTAGGCATGGCTGGAGCTATTCACTTCCTCTCAGATATTTCAGTACCGGAGACTTCCCAGTTTCCAGCGTTTGAACTTGGACCTCAAAGGAGGGAGAACAAAGTGGAACAGGACAGCTAGAAGATCATTTTGAAAGGAAACTGATGCCAAAAGAGATGAGACTGTTTAGTGCCTCTGATACTGAACCAATCGACCCTGAACCAATGGATGGATAAACCCCTTTCCTCACCCCCCCATTCAAAGGACCATGAAGTCATTAGAGCATGAACAGGAGAAGCCACACTTACGTTCTGTTGAAGTGATACCTTCAGATGTAGGATGAGAGAAGTCAAGTTTTGAACTTTCTCTTTTCTGTTGTATTTGTCTTCAGGTCTTTGACATGCTCTGCATGTTTATTGGTGTTGTGTGTTGAATCAAGTCTTTTGTTGTTAGCAAAAAGCTGGTCTCTGTGTGAATCTCTGTCCTGTACCTTTGCGCATGACTTACAACAGCAGTGTTGCCTTCTGCAGCGTGGTTACCCAGAGAGTTCCATCTTATGCCAGAGAGTTCACTGCAGGACACTGCCCAGCTTCACTGGTGAGCTGGCAAGTTTAAAAAGAGATGAAAAACTTTTTTATGTTCATGTTTGTCTCCACAGTCCCTAGAAGCTAAGGTGATGGAGATGAGGCTTTTTTGATGAAGAGGTATGAGCCCCTCTCAGTTTTCAGAAACTTAGCAGCTTGAAAGGGACCTGACTTGTCTTTTGCTGCTGGTGTGGGAGGTTTTTTTGAAAGCCTGAAAGAGAGACTCCCTTTAATACCTGCACGTGGTTAGTGTGTTAGGCACTTACAGCAGGGTGGAGATGCTTGTCCCCACCTCTGCGCAACTCCATCCCATGGCATGAGCTTCACAAACTGATGGTGGAGTCACCCATACTAACCTCCTGCTGCTTCCAAGAGCAGGGCCAGGGACAGCATAACTGTGATTCTCCTCTCCTGTACGTGGATTTGTAATAAACCTGTCCTGCAGCATCTAGTAAAGGAGGGCATCAGGGCACTTTCTTATGCTGGTAACTCAGCATGACTGTTGCTTCCGAACCAAGGCGGGGATTTGTTCTGAGCCCTTCCCTCCCTCTCCCAGCCCTGCTGCATTTAGCCCATATAGTATGATAGAAGTGACAAATACCAGCTGTTTGTGAAGGCTGCAGAAGATAAATGAGCAATATGAAACCATTGCTAGAGGCTGTAATTGAAGTTGATTTCATCTTAAAATCCAAACAGATTGCCCTTAGTTTTAAACTAGATGCCCTTAGTTTTAACTGTACTGCTAGTGCTTTGCTTCCCCTTGTAGTGCGGTGGGGTTGTGAAATACTAGACCTGCCTCCAGGTGATCCTGAGTATCAGGCTCTTGGTTTGGGAGGGGAAGCAGGGCATACTGTAAGTACACTTAGAGCAGGCTTATGTGTTCCAGACAGTAAGTACGCTTACTGCTTGGGAAAGGTAAGTAAGTGTAGCGCGCTGTCACTCGCTCAGGCTCTGTTGTCATCCTTCCCCCCAGGTCTCCCTGTGCTCTGTCATTCCAGGTGCTTATTTTAATTGATGTCTTCTGTTGGGTGTGAGTGTGACAGACGGCAGAGACTTCGACCTTTCAGGCGTGCGTTGGGATATATGTGCCCCATGGGCCATCTGCTAAGCGCCAGTGTTTGCGGTCAGGCTTGGAGATGCATTGTTGCTCCTGTATAAATCTCTGAATGGTAGCGGGTGACTTCCTTGAACTTTATAGTGTCTGTTGCCAAATCCATTGGGATGTTAATAATCTCCACATCAGTTTTGCTGGGCAAGAGCAGCAGTGCCAGTGCAGGGACGGTTTAATGTCACAGTGTAGCTCCGCTACTGGTTTCTTAGGAAGGACTAAAACACAGGAGCAGCGGGAGAGACTTTTCCACCCCTCTGACAAAGGGCAGAAGATGAGGTGGGGGACACCAAGCCCAGCCAGGAACAAGGGAAAATGTTGAGAGGCAATGGGAATGAGGGAAGGGACCTGACAAACGGTTGGGGTGAAGCAAACAGGAGCAGAGCAGCAGAAAGCGGAAAGAATGGTGAGGAACAGGGAGAGCAGATTACGGGAGGCAATGAATAATGTACCAGTAGAGGCCATCTCAAATGAAGTGTTCCTCCATGGCAAGCATGCTAAGGTCTAACTAACTCTGTGTTTCTTTCTTCAGCCTGTGGATTGCTGATCCTGCCCATAAATAAGCCAGGGAGGAAACTGGCCCAGGGTGAAGTCTCACAGAAGTCCTAGCAAAGGAGGTAGACAGCAGCCCTGATGCTGTTTCATATCACCCCCAATCCCTTTTTTTCCTTTCCCTCTGCTGTGACTGCAGGGCATGTGGGGGTGGGTTAACAGGGAAGGGGCTTGCCAGGTTTGCAGGAACTGCCTGCAAACACAGAACAGAAGCCACAGACCTTCCCAGCAGATCCCAAGCATGTGTTGTATTGACTGCTTAACTAGGGGGTCAACAGGCGGGTATTTTCATTCAGTGATTATATACATGTATGCCTTCTTGGCTGCTGAGCTTAGAATGGCACCTGTGGGAGGTGATTTTGGCTGGCTGGAGCCCAAGGGGAATTAAAACTTGCTGGTTTAAAAAAATATATAGGTATATACACACATAGAATGGCTTAATACTGAGCAGGTCTCTGTGATGCTTGAGTGCACCTGTCGAAATAATGAGCAAGTCAGCTACCAGCTCTCTCTGTACCATAGCCAGCCTTCTGCTGCAGTGGGGCCTGGCACTGTGTTTCTCCACAGAACCCTCTTGGAATTGAGAAAGACTGGAAACTTAATGTATCAAGTCAGGAAGCATCTGACAGTGCACCTGCCTTGTCTTCCTGATGTGACTTTCCCCATGGCTCCTCCTTTCTGTTAGTCCCCGTGTTGTGATATCTAGGTTGCCCATTGAAAAAGGATATTGTGTGAAGGTGAAAAAATTTATTTCACCAAGGCATTGTTTTCAGAAATCACATCAAACTAAAAATGTGGAAAATGTCTTGATATTCCCTGGTTTGCTTTGTCTGTGTGTAATAGTCCATCTGTTGCAAAAAGCAGTAGTGTTAAAAATGGAGATGCTCTTTGGGCAGAAAAAGAGGAAAAAAATGCTGATGTTTTGTTCTTTGGCTTTATTAGTAAAGATCAAGCTATGTGGTGGAATTGGTGTGATTTTATTTTTTTTTTCCCCCCGTTGTACTCCTTCCTTCCTTCCCTCCAGCACTGTGGTGATAGCTGTCCCACCAATCTGACTACTGTACCACCTCCTGATCTCATAGTCCTGCAGGATGAAACGCATGCCAGAGTGTGGGCAAATTGCTTTTTATTTTTAAACCTTCACCTTTTACTAGCATTGAAGACTTCTTTACTGCTGCTTCTCCCAGGTGATTTTTAGTGTACGTTGCTTAGTGCAAAGCATTGCTTTCCTTTCTGGTCACATAGGTCCTGTTGAACAGTTTGCAGCTAAAGCCAGGCTCATAACTAGCTGGTTTTTAAGGACACGTGTATGAAATTTCTCTGTCCAGCTGACTAACATCTGTTTTCCAGCTTTGAGAAAGCTTGATGTTTGTTCTCTAGCTAGGCTTTAGCAGAAAAAAACTTCAAATATGCTGCAAACAAGGAGCAGTATTTCTGTTTCACAAAATCCCATGTGCCACTCATGGCCCTCTGCCACTGCCAGCAACTGCTGCTTTTTTTGAATTAATAGCATTATTTCTGGTCTGTAGAAGAAAATCTGTATAAGTTTATTTTTCTTCCTTTCATTGAAGCTGTAGGTAAATACATTGGGGCTTCTCTAGCACAATAGCTCTCAACCAACAAAGAACTGTTGTCTGTAAGTAACATCAAAATAGAGTAGGATACGGAGGTACGCTGCACATCAGGTAATAGCCAGGCAGCAGTGTGCTGCCTGAGCCCTACTCTATCAGCTGATGCAGCAGTCTTTTTCCTGGTGAAATTGTTCACTTTTCCCCCATTCATTTTCACTGGTTTCCTGTCGACTCACATGCCCAGGAACCCAGTTCTCTGTGATTTGCATGCAGGGACCAGTGGTGACCTGTCTTCAGCCACCGCTTCTCTTCAACAGCTACACGTGGGCTGCTGTAAATCCAGCTGTGGCTATTAGATAAGCAGTTAGGCAGCAGGCAGTAACTATATATAGAGAGAGACAGATACAGACACCTACACCTATCCTTGTGACTTCTCTCGCTACATAAAGCCAAAGTACCACATAGGTGCAGCTAAGGAGCTACCTCCATCTGCAGGGGCTGGGGGCGGAGAGCTGCTGAACTTGTCACTGTTCCCCTTGCTGTCCCCTTCACCTTGCAGCACCCAGCAGCTCGGGACAGTGGCTGCCAGTTGCCCCTCTCCTCTTTAATAGCATTATTACCTATCACTTGCTTTGCAGAAACTGCCTTACACTGTATCTTCCCCTGCGTGGTGCCTCTTGTAGTAGTTTACCTGTCAAAGAGTACAAACAACTGTAAAATCCCAGAAATCCCCCACCCCCCCAGCAACAGGGCAGCAGTGGGGAGGGCTCCCACGGCCACCAGGCCTGGAAAGACATGCCAGCTCATTTCCTTCACTCACTGAATTAGCAGTGATGCATTAGTTAGATCAGAAAAATAAAAATAAAATTTTTAAAAATTAAGGCTTCACTATCTGACAAGGTGTTTTATCTTCTTGGTTGACCTGTGTGCCAAAAGGTGGCTTCTTGAGTATATGCATATAAAACTAATGCATCTGAGGGGTTTGGGGTTGGGTTTTTTTTCTGTTCGTTTGGCAATACCTTTGCTTCTTCACATAGTCGGAAGAGCTTGTTGGAAAATACAGTCCCAGCTGTTTGTTTTCACAGCAGCGTAAGCTGTCACAGTACTCTCAAGAAAAGGAAAGAAAAAACCAACACCCACAAAACAAAAAAGCTTGTCACTACATTATCTTTCCACGAAGTGATAATGAAACACAGACACAGCTGCCTGGCAGCCCCAAACAGCAATGGCAGGGTTGGTACCCTCCTTGTCAATCCAGAGCCTATTTGCAGCACAACTGATGAGTCAGCCTGCTAATTACTGGGACTGCAAGATGCTGCAGGTGACCTTTACCCCTCTCCTGTGAGCCATGGGGCACCCAGTCACCAGGGAGAAGGAGATGGAGGAGAGACTCAAGAACAAAATCCAGTTAATAAGATTTTACTACTTTATCAGCTTCAGCCCCAGCAGCGCTGCCTTGACGGGCTCCCTCGCCCACACCTTGGCAGAGGTGTCGCAGGTGCCCTGGACCTGACAGCAAGCACCAGGGCTGAAGAAGCAGCAGCAAAACTTAATGAACCCTCCAATTGCAATGAACTTAATTCACCCGTTAATATGGAGCCTTCCCTCAGTAGCATGTAAGGCAGCAAGCACGGTGGAGGGAAGGCACCTTATGGGAAGAAAACCTACTTTCCTGAGGGGAAAAAAGCATCTCCTGGGCTCAGGAGATGCTCTGGCAACAGTGAGCCCTTGTCTTCAGTGTGAGCCTGAGGCAGCCGGAGCCGTGTCACCGGTGGCTGAAGAGTGAGCTTTAGCCTGATTGCTTTACAGCCCTGGGGAAGGACAAAAAAAAAAAAAACCAAACCAAAAACCCAAAACCCAAAAAAGCAATCCTCATTGCTGCATTTCTTCTGATGGGGGGGATCATCTTGAATGAGGCATCACTCTCCTGCTGCAGGGCTGAAAGGAGATGTGCAGAGCATACGAAGCGGGGGTAGGGGGAGAGCTGAAGGAAAGTAATCCCCAGATCCTCCTGAGACAAGCAGGACACAGAGCATCTGCAAGGCTGGTCCTGTGACCATGGCGTCGCTCTGCACCCCTGCTTGCTCCGAACTGTAGCTAGTTAGAAGAACATGGTATTACAAGAGTATTCTTCCTCTCCTCCCCATTCAAACCACAACAACCCACCAGCAAACCCAGGCTGATAACCAACATCAGCATAACCCCCTGGAGCTGCCCACAGACGCAGAGCATCACACACGATGCTAACCAGCAAGATTTCAAACTGTGCCACTTCACGCCTTTACTGTTGGAAGCTGGACCATTTCTGTCCCTTTGTTGGGGCTGGGTCACACCCACCCATCTGCCACCCACCAGGTCACCCATATCCCCCCACTTCCCCCTCACAAAAATCTCCCTGGTGCAGCACCTACCCTGGACCCACCAGCAGTCTTTGCACCAGCAGCTCTGCCACTCCTCCACTGCCACCACGCAAGTCAGGGCTGCAGGACTCGAGGCCAGCCGTTGGGTTTGATTTTCTGCCCAAACCCACCACGCTGAGCATTTGTGCACCTCCCAGTCCACATCCCGTTTGCCAGGCACCTCACGATCAGCTGGCACTGCCCGCATCCATCCCCTGCTGCCAGGGTTTCGCATCTGCAGCCGGTGGCAGGGTGGTTCACACACACGATGGAGGCAAGGGGAGGCAGGCAGAGCCTGCCCGCCCTCCTCACCCTTGGCTTGCCCCCTCAACCAATGTTTAAGAAGGTCCATTCTGCCAAAGAAGTGCATTTCTAGGGCATGGAGGAGTTGGGCTACGTCTGTCCCAAGCATTTACCCTTAGCAGTCATCGGGCAGCCAATAGATTTTTACTTAATCCAAAACAAATGTCAAGGTGTTCCAGTATCTGTAGACAGACCGGTCCAATTAATTACCTGAAAAACACTTGAGAAATAAACTATTCCCTCCACCACAGCGGAGTCCACACCCTGCACCACCCTGGCCTGGGAGACACACAGCTGGTGGGATGGAGGTAGGGCAGCGCTTGCTGAAGGAGGAAGGGTGGATGGGGTGTTGGTGACACGCAGCTACCTACAGGCGAGAAAGCCCCTGCCAGCTGGTAGGAAGGGAAGCAAATGGGGCTTTTTGGTCTCACCAGCGATGGTGGAAGCACTAGCAGTTGGAACCTTCTCGGAACTGTGGCTAGGTCCATGGCCCTGAAAACACCTGAGGTCAGGAAGGTTTGAGGCATGAGGAGATGGCCAACTCCCTGTTGAGAGGTACAGTCTCAGGAATACAGCCTTTAATAGCCCTTCAGAGACAAATTTGATGACAGCGTCCCTGGAGGCACAAGCTGCACACAAGGGTCACGGGGTCCTTACAAGTCTCTAGAGACCTCCGCTCATTCCCTCCCTGCATGATCCCCAAGGAGGAAAGCACAGAGCACATCCAGTTAGCCGTAGTGTTTGCTGTTCTTTGTTGAGACAGGACTGACAGTGAAACCTCGCTGAAAACCAACTGCCCAGCCACAGAAAGGGCAGGTTCCCTCCCCATCCCACAGTGCAGCCGGGGCTTGTTGCACAAACCTTGGACGTACAAAGGACTGGCCACACCAGAGCTACAGGCAAGGTATACCACAAGTCCCTGGTAGCACCTTTTCTCTCAAAGCGGTGTAGCTGGAGATTTTATTGTGGCAGAAATGTACTGACCTCATTCTCATTTCTGCCAGGGACACAGCAGCAGAGACCTCAAAGGTTTCCTTACCCACCTAGGCATGTTCCTCCCAATCACTGCCTTCTCACAGGTACATCAAACACATTTTGAGGATGCACAACTGAACAAAGGACCTCAAGGGGGTATCATTTATGTTCCCGGCTCCCCCCCCGGCTCAGTGGCTCAGCTTAAGCATATCCATTTTGCCCAAGCACTGTTTGAGGCATTTAAACCCCCTGTATCAAACACCTCTGCAAGAACCAGGAGACTGATCCTCCCAACACATTAAATCAACTTCCTGATGTAGATGGCGAGATCTCAAAGGCAGGCGAGGAGTCTGCCCCATACCCTGCTCTGGTGCCCCCAGGAAGGGGCAGGGGAGTGCCCCACACATCCCCAGGGCTCCCCGCCACCAGCACCAACCTTATTTTGCAGTCAAAACACCACCCTGCCTCATCAGTGAGGCACCAAAATCTCTGTTTTGATAGAGAGGACGCCGTAGCAGCACCCAGAGAACCCGACATGGGAATCCCAACAGATAAAGCATCAACACACCACAGGGACATTCCCATTAGCTGGCAGCTCCTAGGGCATCACTCCTGCCAAGTAAAATCCTCTTGGAAGATGATGTTTTCCTTTGCCTGTGGGACTGCACACCTGACCTGTCATCACTGCCCACTGGTGAGAAGTAACCCTGTCCTTTCCAGTGGTGCGCCTGCAGCCCGTGTTTCACATCTGGCTTGCTAAAATGCTGTACAAATCTCTCGGTGGCATTAGCCCTGCCTTCTCTCCTCCTTCTGCATACAGGAGGTCACACTCGTAACTCTACTCGGTAATATAAAGAACTTTAAATGTACAGCTCAGGAAAGAGTAATGAAGAGGGCTAGAGGTACAGCAACATCCAATCTTACTTTAATAAAATGCATTTTAAAAGAAAGCCTGCACAAGTTTTATGAGCAACAGAAGCCCCCAAGACTGTAGACAGACCTACTTCTGCTCCATCCATCCTCCAACCCACCAACCCAACTTTGCAAAACATGCAATGTATGCTCCCAATCAACTTCATGTTGTTGGTATCACCCTACCAAAAGTTACAGGGCTTCTCCTTCCTTTCTCCCCACTTTTTTTTTTTTTTTTTAAACTAAGAGGGGAGAAAAAAAATAAAAGAAAACCTAAAAACTTCCGAAAGTGAGGCAACAAGAGGAAAGGCATGTAAATGGTTTTGAAGTAATTGATATGGATGCCCACACCGGTGCTGTGTTTTCAAGAGATGACCGAGTAAGTTTGCTAGCTGAGGGGTGCGTGTGTTGTAAGAGGTAGAGTCATCCACCAACACCAGCAAACAAACCAGCCAGATTTCAGGAAAACTTCACCAGAAGTTGAATTTCAAAGTACAGCGTAAGGATTCACTATAAAAGGCTGCTACTCGATGTGGGCAGGAAAATGCCAGCTGTTGTAGATACATTTCATAATATAAAAGGACTTAACAACATTTACCTACTAATGTGAGCTCTGCTGTCATTTCCAGTGACAGAAAAAGAAAGGTTAGATTTGCTTTTAAAAAAATACTTATACACAACCATATTCAGTGACATACGCAGCTTTAAACTTCAAGTGAACACTAATGTAGAATATATATACAGTTGTGGTATGCAGATGGACCTAGTAACCATATATAAACCACATTTTTTTGTTATCTTAAGTGTCCGTCGAGCCTACACTGCACACACAGAAGTGCTTTGCTTTGTCCCTTATTATGATGCACAGTAAGGGAAAGTCTTAGTTACAGTTTCACTCAAGTCAGGTCTGCAGGGATGAGCTCCTCAAAAGCTAACTCTGCTCCAGATGACTACTAATTCCACTTGCAGCTTTTAGAAACAGTGACCCTTGAAGAGACTCATATTCATAATAAAAGGGATGCTCTTTTCTGCCAGTTCTGCAAATCCAGCTTGCCGCCTAGGACGAGTTCTCACAAGCCACTGGCATGCACTAACAGCCCAACAAAGCTTTGGTTCCCTGTGCAACACAGGTCTTCAGATTACTCCAAACCACCTTGGTGACCTCTGTCCCCTGGCTGAAGTGACATAGGAGCAGTTGGTGCATTGGTAGTAAGTACACCCCTGGTACCTGAAGTACCATAATGGACTCCTAGCCCTCAGCTATACTGTTTCTTCAGGTCCTTCAGCAGTAGAAGGTGACAGCATCTTCTTTTTGTCACTCCTTAGAGATATGGCTCTGAATACGCTCGAAGGGCGAAGGTCCCATTAGTATGTAGTCATGTCTCAGAGTAGCTTCGCATTTTTGCTAGACATAGATGAGTGTGATAGCCCTCACAGGGAAAGGGGCTCTGTGTTTCTTTGAAGGTGTTGACTTGTGGTTGCTCAGACAGTCAGCCACAAGCATGAGACAGTGAATTGGGAAACATGGGCCGCTCACAGCAAAACACATGAAGAGCTAAAAGTTGTTGAAAGCCAAGCCATCTGCATATCAGGTCAAGGACCTGCTCTCAAGCAGTCCCAAAAAGATATATATTTGTTTGGCCTAGAGAATAGAGCAGATTTACAAATCCATCACCTGGAGACGACAGCTCTACTTGGTACTCTTTGTGGCAGCAGTAAGACCGTAAAACTACTACTTCTCGGGGACAAAACTCCCATCAATGTCAAAGGGAGCAAACCGGGAAGTATGCTCCCACTCCTTCTTACTGTAACTATTTTCCAATTTAGGGAAGAAGACTTACCTATGTATTTCAGTGTTTCTAGCTGTTCTGTCAAGAGGAACAAGCACAAGTAGCTCTGAGGTTATAACACCTCCTTCTCACTACTGACATTTACGTCATCAGCTGTTTCATACAGTCTCACTGCTGGCAAGACAAGAGCAGCCAGGATGCCGATCACACAGGCAGAGTCCAGGTGCTGGCCAAGAAACACTCCAGTCCTGGTCCTTTGCTTTTAGATGCATCATTTAAAGTAATGACACCCTCTTTTCTAGGGCACTTGGCAAAGCCCCTGCCATGACTCGACCAACGCTGCTGCTCCAGTCACTCACGGGCTTCTATCACAGCATCTCTCTGTTGTGCATCAGAACTAAGTTTTACCAGAAAAACGTAAATGGAAAAGATGGTGGCCACCATTTCTGGTAAAAGCATTGCTGCTTCTACTTCTACCCTCTTTCTCTGTCATATCCCTTAGATGAGGCCATTTCTGCTATGGGATTTTAAGAGAGTGCACACCACTCTGGGGTTGCATAAAGAACTGCTATCGGTAGCCTGCCAGAACGCAATTAAATCCATAATTGAAACAAACAATAAATAAAGAGAAAGACATACAGGTTTTAAATATAGGTTTCCATTAAAAGCATTACAAAGACAACTTCTCTCATTTTGAAGACAAAGAAAAAATCCACTTCTACTAAAAAAAGAAAAAAAAAGAAAAAAATTTTAAAAATCACCCCTTTGCAAGTAACTTTAATGAGGAAAGGTGCAGGGAAGGGAGGGAGAGAGGACTTGGAGAACTAGCAAGTGTTCAAAAGGGCGGATGCCCTCCATCTCGGTCATTTTGCAATGGCACCTTCTTCTCACACAGTCAGGTCAGAGAGCCAGAGTCCTCACGTGGAGGATTTCACCACCTGCTCGTAAGGGGGAGGTGGTGTGTTGCAGTAGGAAGGTGGGGGTGGGTAAACTGGGTTTCCTTGTGGGGAATTGGGCTGGACGTGGAAAGCCATAGCCATGGGATTCATCACAGGTCCACCTGGATCTGTGTAATACGGCACTCCAGGTTGTTGTGACCCTGAAAGAAAGAAAAGGAGAGAAAAGGCATCAACAACAGCAGTGGAATCAGGCAGCGGCTGTGCTTTTCCAGGGCCTGTGCTCTGCACACTCAGAGAAGTTTTCTTAAAGCATTCATCAGAGCAAAGACAAGGAGCCACCTTTCTCCCATTCCAGAGAAAACCCAGGCTTGCAGGACCACATTCGCTTCTTGGGATTTCACCAAAAAGGTTTTGGTTTTGCATGCAATGGAAATTATTTAGTGAAAAAAGGGCATCACTGCCCCAGCTGAGTAGCATCTGAAAGGGAAAACAGTGAGTCCTGCTCAGTTCCCCAGACAGAAAATCTGCCTGCAGAAAGTAGAGATGTGGGATCCCAGATGGACAAAGGGGTTTCCACTGCAGCCCTGACTCGGGTATCAAGTCTTATGAAAGGACTTCACAAGTTATTTTGTGGTGTACTGGATCCGTGTGTATGCCAGAGCGCATCTCAAATAGATACTTTCCCTTCAAGGCAAGATACAGCTAAGGAGTAAACACGTTTGAAGCAAAAACCCAAGTTGAAGCCAATTATGGCTGGCTAACACAATGGGACAAGATTGCTTCGCACAGATTAAATTTAGGAAGTGATGTTGGAGCCTGCAGGGACAAGGAAAGGAAATACACGATCAAACGCAAAATTCCTTAGCTGTGACACATGAGGAGTAACAGAGACTGCTGCCATGAGGAATAACAAAGGTGGCGTGTAACCCCCCTCAGATACCACAGCGGGTGGTGGAAGACAACTTAATGCCATTCCAGCAATTAAAGTCACAGACTGCCTCTACTGGAATATGTAAATTAGTTTTCTGTTCTTTCTCTCTGTCTCTAAATAAGACTGGACTGAAAAAAAAAAACTACTGGAATATGTAAATTAGTTTTCTGTTCTTTCTCTCTGTCTCTAAATAAGACTGGACTGAAAAAAAAAAAAACATGGCTGAGCAACAGGTTTTCTTCTTTTGGTGCTAGCCTGTTTTTCCTATAATGACGCAGCCTCTCAGGGATGTTCCACTCAATCATTCCTTTCTGTGACACTAGGACTCAGTATTGCCACAGAAGGAATACAGGCTTCTTGAAGATTTAAGCATCCTTTAGTTCTTCAAGCATTCAGGAAGAAGCCACATACCAAACCCAAAAACGTGTCCTTACAATATTAAATCAGATGGGTCAAGCCATAAGGCACAGGGATGTGAACCGTCCCAGAGCCTGGGGTGTCTGCCTAGGGAGCTTTGTTTGGACACTTGGGAGCAAAGAGGATGGAAAGCAGATTGGGAACACAGCTATTTCCTTCTTAACACAATAATTTTTAACATACCACTACAATACATTTTCCTTTTGCCTGTCTGAGTAAAGAGGGCTGTTCCGCAGCCTCTCATCCTTTGCTGCTGTGACAAGAAGCCCTTGTTCTGCTTCCATCTATAGCATCAGCACGTGGCTGAGGGAGAGCCAGGCTGGGAACAGGAGCAGAGTCCTACCTCTCCAAAGTTTGGGCTAATACCCTTTTCTGTAGCCTTTTTCTTAAGCATTTTTGTTTTAAAGTTAAATCCTGCCCAGCTCTGCACTTTGGCAGTTTCCATCCACGTGGGGAAATGGGAGACGTTAAGGCAGCTCGCTGCAGCTTGCTCTTTAGGAAAATAACTGTTTTCATTAAAACTTCTGTGTATTATTATTGAATCGGGGGGGGGGGGAACCAATCTTTTGAGACATTTTTTCAGTTCATTAAACCCAGCAGAAAACAACATCTGAATATCAACTTCCGTGTGGGATCAGATCAGTAAATATTTGTTAAGCGTTTACAAAGGGACACCACTTTTTCTAGCACCAGAACTGACAGTTCGGGGCTATGCAGGCCAGACTTAAAGTGAAAGATACCACCAGGTCTGCAAACTGCTGCTTGTAGGTGAGGTGTTCAATCCATTTTCCCAGTCAGGCCCACAGAAAAAGCACTCCCACCCTCAGGCTGCTGCTGGGACGGCAGAAGATGCTGCCGTTATCTCTACAGGGAAGGAAGGAGATGGGCAAGGAGCCACGTTTCAAGGGCTCCACCTCAACTGCGAGCTGGGCTGCCACTACCAATCTGGAAAGATAGAGGAAAATGAGAACCTGGCTGACTACTAATTCCCATTACTTTTGCTGTTGAATATTCCTAGAACAGTAGAAAAAAAGAATTTGGTGGGATCAGGTCAGAGCCCAAAGCTTTAAGAAACAGTAATAACCATCTGGAAGCAGGTGGCATAAAGCAGGTCACCAAAGGGCTTGTGCTTATTTTATATTTGCCCACAATTTGCATTCCACGAAAAACTAAAACCATGCTCTAAAATTAAACCCAGTATTCGCCAATCCAACCAAAGAAGCTCCCTGTTCACATAATCTTGAGGTTATTTTTCAGGCTTAAAAATACAGTTTAGTTAGTTTGGCTCCCTCCCAATAAATACTCTCTGTGGAAATGTTTGTTTAGTCAAGCAGAAAAGCAGATGCAGAATGGAAGCCCTAAAAAACCCTCTTAGGATTTTTTTTAAAAAAAGAGGGTGAATAAAATGTTAGTTTGTGTCCGTAACATCTTTTTATCCATTTAGACCTGTGAGAGAGAGAGGGTATATCCATGTTTATGGGTACATGCTTAAGGATGCAAGAAAGAGAATTTCCGAAGTCAGCGCAAGGCGTGCGGGTGTGCAATATCTGGTGTGACAGGAGAGAGAGCCTGAATGCCGCATCTCTGCACAATGCTTGTAGCGACAGCTAGCTAGAAAGGGGTTTAGGACACTTTTCTAAGGAGGCTGTCTTGATGCAGCCACAATATTACACAGATGTAATGGTTCAGAAGATTATTTTTGATAAAGAGGTTCAAGGCAGCAAATTTTCAGAGAGATCCCCCTTCACAATATAAAACATTCAGTTGTATTTCCACTTTCAAGCTACTATGAAACAAATAAAAACTGCCAGTTCCAAAAAAGTTGTCAGAAAAGGTAATTATCCTCTGGCTTCAGAGCTCTCTAATACAATGTGAGGCAAAAATCACAGCCTGGGAGGAAAAGTGTCAGTGTACCAAGTGTGCCTGCATGCGCATATGTGTGTGCTTTCGCAGGCACAAAGTTAGCACTGGCTTATGCAATCTGGAGAGTGGTTAAAAATGTCTCAGTTTGGCCTTGCTGAGGCAAGCACCTGAGTGTGCACTCAGATATAATCTCAGTACCGAGGAAGGTCTTCCAGCTAGAGACAGCTGGATTCAAAATGCTCCCAATAAGGCACAAACATCTTCTGCTTACAGGTGACTCTTATTTTGCTGGATTCTCCCAACATCCCTCTCTATATAACAGCCAGAGGGGAAGAAATAGGAAACTCAGAAAGCAGTATTGCTAGAGAAGCCATCACTAGGTAGATCCTCCTGATGCTCACAGCCATTGCTGACCAGCAAGCAATCAGACTGATGAGGGGAGAAGGACCACTGCTGCAGAAAAATTGTAACGCAGCACATGGAAGGCAAATCAAAAAGAGAAGACTTACAAGATAGCTAGACCATGGAAGAAAAAAGTTACGCTTTCCTTCACTTTTGCCAAATGTTAATCAACTGTATTTAAAACTCTTCCTTCTTGTCCCTCTTCATTTTGGACACCTACCATTTTGTATACACTGCAAAGTGAGAACTTGCTATCCTCCTTCCATGCATGGACACACAGCTGTAAAGGTCTTTGGAACCACAACGGAAAGGAACTGAAAGTCCTGTCACCCTGGGTTTCAAAAACACTGCTGCGGCTGAATTATGTCATTTGGAAGGCAGAAGACTCCACTCATGACAGGAGGTGGCTGCATGGTTTAGTGCAGTGCAATTCCTTGTCCAAATCCCAGTTTCCAAAAAACAAACCAACCAACCCCGCAAACCCACCCTTTTTAAATGCCTCGGCAAATGTCAGAAATTAGTGAAACTTGTTTAATGAGCAGTCTCTGACCTGATGCAGTGTTGACTGGTTGTCTGGTGTAAGACACGTTAAAAGTAGGTTCTTCTACTAGTGGAGGAGGGTACATCCGCCTTCGGATAAAGAAACCGGCTCCGCAACAGAACAAAACTCCCATCATCAAAAGGAACCTAGGCAAAGAGAAGAGGGGAGTCAAAACCCACCCGCATTCAGGCAGCTCTCAAACCCAGACTCTTTGTTGACAGAACCAAAGTACCACCTAGTAATCATCAGCCTATGAGTTTTATCTGGGTTTCTTAAATAGGTTGTCACTTGAGAGCAGGCCTATGTCATTTGAGATAGCCATATGGATGGCACTTATGGATATAATACTGACTTCTTTAGCAATTTGTACTATTGGCCGATGTTTTCTGGCATGTAAAATACAAACCTGAAACTAAAATGCCCTTGAACATTTGGAAAGCCCAGGTTCATACCCGACCTGTTCCACCAGGATGCTGAAATGAAATTCCAGGTCTGTACAGTTTTAAACTGCATCTCTTGGACACAAGCCTCGCTTTTACTGCATTGAGACTGGCCGGGAGGTTTGTGGGAGACTGGCTGTACAAAGAGGAATACTATTCCACAGTTGCCCTTAAAAGAAGATTATTAGATGTTCTTAAATTACTCAACACTGTAATTTTGTCTCCCATGGGAAATATGGTAGCTGGCATTTAAGCTCAAGCCAGAAGACTGAAGCATTCAGCACTGAATATGAGCTTTGCTTTGTGCTTCCTAGACAGGATACACATTCTCAAGGAAAAGGACATCATTTTGCTTCAGTTCTTCTCAGCTCCTTTTCTGACCTGACTAAACTGTCCTCATCATTCCCTTGCCCTGGTGCTGTGGAAACAGGCACATGCAGTGCAAACAGGCACGTCAGAAGATTTCGTTCTTCAAATGGTGGCTTTCACTGGGTTTCCTTGATTTGTTATCACACATGCTATTGACTGATGCAAGCTCCCGTAAACCCAAGTGGTTCTTCTGCCATTAATTGCCACCTTACTTCAGGGCCCTTTACTGGAAGACAATGACAACTGTGCTCTTTTGGAAGGGATGGAAGTTGGCTGGAGGCCACTGAAGTTGGCACAGGGGCCAGAGGCAAGGCTGCATACCACGCTCATCTCCTCTGGAGCATTCCCAGGTGCCCAAGAAGAACAGTGTGACACTGCATGGCAGCAAGAGGTATTTCATGGCAGTGAAAGGTATTTCATGCAAAGGGTCAAATTCTGTTCTCATTTCTACAGTGGAAATGAGAGCAGAAGAAGGTCCTGTTTCCCTGAGCCAATATTAATACATTCCCTTTTGGCAGCGTTCCTGCAAAGGATTTGTTCTGAACAGAAAAACAGAGATTTACGACGTCACCCCAGGGATTGAGATGCAGAGCTCTTCAGTTATATCAGTGAGGATTGTACACTGAAATCCCACAGTCAGCTTCAGGAAATCTCTGTATTACTGTATATATCAGGCTTCTGCTTTTCAGTGTTTATTTGTTTCAATTTTGAAGGCTTTTTTTTAAGCAGTCTTCAAATTCTACATAAAAATGCCTG
The DNA here is from genome assembly GCA_008711295.1 of Anarhynchus alexandrinus. Taxonomy (NCBI): domain Eukaryota; kingdom Metazoa; phylum Chordata; class Aves; order Charadriiformes; family Charadriidae; genus Anarhynchus; species Anarhynchus alexandrinus. The sequence continues at coordinate 2,680,303 of VUYV01000095.1, read as the reverse complement.
AAATCAGGTTTTCTAGGAGAGCTTTTGCTTTTTCTCTACTTTAATGAGAAGGTTTTATTCAGGTGCTTTCTTAAATTCCTCTCCAAAAAGAATTTACCTTATTTTTTCATTATGCATGTAACAGTGATTAGTTTAAGCTTTATCCAGATTACTGAGCTGCTGGTTTCACGACCTCCAATCTTTCTGCCTTCTTTTCCCTTGCTGTCATCTCCAGTGAAATCCTCATAGTCATAAACGTACTTCTCTTCCTTTTTAATTGAAGCCTCAATTCGGCTGGCAAGAATGTCTTAAACCCTGCCTAAATGCACAATTCTCCTTATACAATCTTTTAAAACTGAGTGCCCAAGAGAACTGGACAAACACTGCCGCTTGGTAGTAGCTGGGACAGGCATAAGGAATTCAGCAATTTTGGATAAAAGTGGAACTGCTGCCTGTACAGACCAGCAGGATGCAGAAGCAGGAAAAGTCAACCAGACACAACTGACCTCCTTTTCCAGTGTTTTCTTACTACATCGGGAGAATTTTATAAGCAAGAAACCTAAGTGCTTGCATTTATGCGTACACATATACATTACTGAATAAAGTACCTACTTTACTTTAACATACTAGGGCTGGTAATACCCTGATTGAAGTCCTGCAAAGAAGACAAGAACAGGACAAACAAAATTGCCAAAGGCTCTGACCTACCAAAAATACCATAGTCGCTGGATAGAGAGAGCTCTTACACAGCATCTTGAACCACAGCAATCCTCATAGGAGCGACATCTGCAGACAAATAGAGAAAAGGGTGTTAGTGGTTGTCACTCAGAGTAAAACAGCACCTCCGACCCTGATGCCCCTCACACCCCTGCCCAAGCCATGAGCTTGGAAGGTAAAGCCTCTTGGAAGTTTTCAAGGTCAGGTTGGACAGGGCTTTGAGCAACCTCATCTAATGAAATATGTCCCTGCCCATGGCAGGGGGGGCGGACTAGATAATCTTTGAAGGTCCCTTCCAACCCAACCCATTCGGGGGGTCTATGAATAAGAACAGACTACTCTTGGCCAGATAAAGGCGATAATCACATTACACATCCATGGCACAGCTCTATTGCTATTCAGGAACTTTTTGCATGTTATTGAAACTACCTTCTTACATACTTCTTTTAAAGCCACCTCAAAAAGTCTGAATGTAGTGTTTAATTCTATATAAAAGAACACGTTATAAAGAAAAGCAGTATTACTGTGTTTTCTTTCACAGTTAACAAACAGTGTATACCCCAAACGTGAGGCATTTGGGGTTTTATTCACTGCATCAAACAAGAAGTGCAAGGACGAAACTGCCAGAGCACTCATTTTTTGCAAATCAGCAGCTTCCAAAGAGAAACCACCAAGTGCACAGAAAACTTCAAGCATACTGTTATTTGCAAATTTAATGGCATTTTTTGCTTCTCAGAAGTTGCACTGGACTGCAACTGCCAACAACTCCCATTATTTAAGTAGGCTCTCCTCTAAAAAACCCTATATTTCAAATTAATATTTTATATGGAATAGAACCATTTTAAAGGCATTATAGCACCAACCACTCTAAGCACAAGGTACAACTCACTCCGCCAGTGCACACATTCAGCATCCTTTGAACAATTTCTATGGTAACTGCCATTTCCCACACCAATGAAACACTCCATGTATTCAGTAGGAAAAAGGACAAAGGTAACACAGAAACTATGGTATGTGACAAACTCGGATGAACACATTCAGATTAGTACATCCTCATACCAAAAGAAAAGAGGAAGTTACCACAACTGGACCAAACCTTTTTAATGGTGTTCACACCTGTATGCTCAATACACAGATTTAAGCATCTGGTTTTGGAAAATTTGCCCAACTGCATGACTATGCTCCCGTATTTGTACGCAAAGCTAAAAAAAAAATCAATTGGATAACTGTACAGACAATTACGCATTTACACGCTCAGTTAACAAGCCTTCACTCACAAAATACATCAAGTCACATAGGCATCAGCCTCTAATTGGGGCCAGAGGAGGATGCTCTATGGGTACATAATCAGTTGTTTTGCAAGTGAAAACAGTTACACACTCTTCTGATGACACATAGGCAAGATTTATTTAAGCAAGCCGGAAGATCTGACATGATCAGCAAGGCAAGGTCCATTAATATACTCAGGCACCCAGTTTGAGACTCGAGCAGAGTAAGCTGCTCATGCCAAAACGCCCACTTTGCCATCCCTGAACCTGAAAGCGACCCAATCTCCAACCTTTCTTCTTTAAAGCTTACCAGGACCCTAACAACTGCTCATACTCAAAGCTACCAGATATCACAAAACTACTAACAAGACTTCGCAAGTCAGCATTAACTTCAGTGCAATCGGGACCAAGAAAACAAGCATTCCTCCATGCTCCCCAAGTGGATCAACCCAACAGGAGCTTTCAAGACATACATCAAATGTATGGACAGGATCAGACCCCTTCCAAAATGGGGTGGCAGCGGCTGCCTTCTGTCAAAATACTGGTCATGGTACCCTTTTTGCTCTTTCACACACTCACATCCATGTCACCTCATCCATGTTGATGGGCACTTGCTCCTTCTGCTGGTGCTGCACAGCAAGGACTTTTTAAGGTTTGCCGGGACAGAAAAGCAGAGTTAGAGCCTGGAAACAGAACTCAAGTCTAGAAGGAATGAGGTGGAGGTAGCAAATGAACGTCGATCTCTTCCTTTGTGGGCAACCTGTGCTAGCAAATATAAAAAGCTTCCCACCCATTCCTGCTGCTCCACGTTTTAAAAGAGCGAGCCACACTCACATCCATGAAAGAAAGGGAATGAGTTCCCAGCATCACCAGGGCACTGTCCTGTTGTAGCCTTTCTCGAGGCAAGTAAGGCCAAATTATAGAAGGATTTTAGGGACGTAAGCAGTCTTTATCTCTGCCTCCACACAGCGGTTCTGTCAGCCCAGACACCTACACCTGACCACAAGCAGGACAGGGAGTGGATGCACCAGGCTGGCCTCTGGCCCCAAAGTCATTTCGCAGATGAAGTCCCGAGAGCTGAACTTGTATTAAAAGTTAAACTAAACCAGAGAGCGCACGGAGGCTGCACGTACACCTCCCTCGTGCCCACCCTTGCCTCACTTATTTTGCATCTGTTTTCTCCAGAGCCAGAAGAGATGGGAAAAGGATATTTTAAAATATATAATTATGGTCGTTCAAACCACCAAAATTAAAACAGCATCTGTACGGTGAGCATAGTACCTGAATTCACTTTTCATTTTTAATCTCCAGATTGTCTAGGCTACAAGTCCACACCATTTTTTAAGCCTCAGTGGCTTAGCTTTTATTCCTGCAAACGAGGACTAAAGTACCAGCTGGACGACAGAAAGGCTCAACTGCTGAATGTTTATGAAGCTCCTGAGACCACTGAATGGCAAACAAACAGGCCATCAAAGAGAAGTTTTGTCTCCTACATGGATGATTGCTCTTTCAAATGGCTAAAAATGATGTTGCAAAGGCTGGAGGAGTCTCTCACTACAGCTGTGGGTAGAGAACCTCCATTTTACAACAGCCAGTAAGCTTTCCAAGGCAACTCATCCAAGGCTAAGCACTGCACTAGCTGGGTGGATCTGTGAAGCTAAATCAGTATCGTGACTTGGAGGGAAATCCCTTTGAGATCTGACGCTTTCACTTTTTATCCATAAAACCAAATGGGCACTTAATTTTGCATGCCTGCAAGTACAGACACAGATACCCATATGTAGGAGCCTGAAATTGAGGATGATACCATGATAACAACCTGCTGTTTGAATTCCCCAGCAGCGCCAAAAAAGACTGGAAGAACAAACAGCCCACTTGCTGATACTGCTGTCAGGGTACCACAGAAGCTCTGCTGAGCTCTTGTTCTTGACTGAATGCACTACGAAACAACAACACAACTTCTGCCAAGATTGATCCCAATTACAAGAAAATTAACTTACTTACAAAAGCCATATTTATTAGCAGGCAAAAGGCAACAATAAAATCAGCTTATTAATGGAGTAACATACAAGCTTAAATATAATCAGTCTTTGATATACTATGTCTTATTTCCTGACAGCAAATCCCAACAGAATTAAGACCCTGGTTCAGAAAGAAACAATTAAGCACACATATATTTATTAAATTGATATGCATATCCTTTAAATTACACTTGTGCTTTAGCTCTGCTTAACAGCGAAGGACAGGTTGTGCCCAATGACAGCTGAAGAAGAATGAGCCTTACTATTGATCTGAACTGGATTGAGCCGATCTCCTACAGAAGACATTTCTAAAGCTAATTTCCCTCTTTCGCACATCAGCAATGATCCCAAGAACTGCATTTCCCTAGGGCAACGCTTGTTTCATAGATCAAAATTTAACCCATTACATAGGATAAGACGTGATCCATTACTTTGCTAATCTGCAACTTCACCAAGCATAGGGTCTCTCTTTTGAAAACTGCAACGTGATTTATGATTTAGAAGGTACATCTTTTCATTCATAATTCAGTAGAATGAAATGAATGCATCTGCATGTCCAACAACTTGTACTGCTAACACACCATGGAACTGCTGTGTCAGAGATCAGTTACACTCCGTGTCAGATCACAGCGACAAGCTTTTTGTATGGGTTCACACTTAAATCATGACGCTGAACTTCTGTCCTTAATGGGCATGCAAGGCACAAAGTTTCACGTAAGTGTATATAGTATGACCCAAAGCCCACAAACAAACCCCATATTCGCATGTGTTCTGTGGATAACAACTGCTCAATGAAACGATCCAGAAGCTCTTTTTGATTTATACCTGCATCTACACAGCTGAACAAGCCCCTTCCTAGCAGAGCTGCCACAGGAAAGAACTGCATCTAAAAATAATTCCCCGATGGGCACTTGCTGAAAACTGGACAAATTAAAGAGGTAAAGCAAGGATTACAGTCTTCAGCAGACTGTATAAACACAGTGGTCTGACAATATTCCCTGTCCTCACCCAGCACAGGTATTCCCCATCAACACCATCTTTTTGAAATGCAGGCTGTAGCGTTCTTAGGTTTTCCCTCTAGACTATTTGCATACATGCCAAAACCTCATCTAACATTTAAGATGTTTGATTAGCAATGTCTTTTGGAGGAGTAAAACAAAACATAAATTGTTAATCCACATGTAGCAGCAGAAACCCTACTGCAGACAGAGGTACAGAGGACGGGAGGGTGAAAGAAAACCACCACCACCACTCCCCTCAACAACCAAATACAGTAAACTGCATGATTTCTAAGCAGTGTCGTGTAGACAAGCATGACTTTAATTAAAAAAAAAAAAGCTGCAAGCCAGTGAGAGGTTAAACGATTGCTGCATGTATGTAATGTCTATGAAGCAAAGTGAGATTCACTGGAATAGAAGAAGCACTGGCAGTTTTTTAAATTGGAGGTAAGAAAAGGAAGCCAAGAAGCTCAGTAAAGGAGGGTGTAGCAACAAAACAACACTAAAAACAGAAGAGAAAGATTTGGGAGGGATGGCTAGTAGCAACAGATGAAGCTAAGGAAGTCCCACTTGTGGTCCTTATGCTTGCACATGCAAAAGACCAGAAGGAGAACCACAAGTGCTTACAAGAACTGGAAGGGACGGACCACTGAAGACGGGTCACCTCCAGGCAGACTCAATGCTGAGCCCTCAAAGCCAGAAGGCTCAGGTCTGCTACCATTGAACAGATGAAGACAGACAGCTGAAGTGTGCATATGTATTTACTTGTTCTAGGACAAAAAAGGTTTTCTTTAAAATAAAAAAAGAAAAATAAAAAAGATTTAATCTGCTTGGAACTCAGCTGCCAGGATACAGTGATGCTGAACAGAGAAAAATCAAACGAGTCATGAAACAAAAAGAAAAACAAAGCAGGCAACCACCACAAAGTGACTAGCAGAAACAATTCTGGTGAAGCTCAGCATCTTGGCTGTGCTATGAATGAGGAGTAGTGCCACTGAGTTCAACAGGACTATACTGCCACAAGACTCAGAAGTAGACCTCAAGGATGAGGAATGAGGAAAAGATCAATAGAAGGTGTACCAAGTAACTGAGGGAGTTATTTTTCTACCAAGTTTATTTCACCACTGATTAATTCATTTCAGGCCATTCTGTATGTGGATTTCCATCTGTCAATAAAAAAAAAAAGCAGTTTTCAAAGCAAAGCCATTGCCTGTACTGCTATGTAAGGGAAAGACACAGGTTATTGACTGCATACATGGGGAATACCACCAGACAAGTGGAGCAGCTTAAAGCTACAAGCTTGGTGGAGAGGTTATTCTAAGGAAGGCAGTTTGCTACAGCAGCCCACTGAACATGGAAATCTAATCACAGAGTCCAACTCTGCACTCGGGAGTCCCACCCTAAGTAACTGTTTCTGAGTCCCAAAGTGGTTTAATCTCTTTCCAGAAAGACACCGCAACACAAAGACTGGCATTCACTTAAGTGGCTTGAAGAGCAGTAACGCACTAAAGTCTTTGGCTGGTGGAGTAGAAAGATAGGCATCATCTACCTTCCAGCCTTGGTCTTAGAGTCGGTTGTGCCTCCTTGGCACGTCTGCGTACACAGCCTAATTTTCAGCAGGGACACAACTCCACCACAGTTACCTGCAGTCACAGGTTCTCAGCACCAAAAAGCATTTCTCTTCTTTTCTTATACATAGCAAAGGTGGTCCCTCACAGCATGCAAGAACAGTGCCTTATAAAATGTAGGCCTGATTTTGGCAAATATATAACTAATATATATATAACAAATATAACTGCTTCATAGATAACCGCAGTCACGATCTCAGTGGAACATCTGTACTTGGAGTAAAACACTGCCACTGGTACCCAGGAGAGTACTAGAGATACAGTTACCCAGGTACTTGATAAATCACTCAGCCCTTAACTACATAAGAAAATGTAAGGCAAAAAGGAAGGAAGGGGCTGTCAGGTCATTTTTTCCACAGAGTAGAAACAACAGCGACAGAAACAATATTCGCTCAGATTAGATTCCTGTCTGCTCTGACACAACTAAAATCTCCTACAATGAGACAAGATACTTGGCTCCTGTCCTTCACACACACATGAAAAATAAGAGCAGGCAACACCTGAAAAAGGGATTATTTCTCAATTATTCTTTAGGTAAAGAGCCTATAAACATCATCCCTGTGCAAGAACTTTGCAGATTATGGTAACACCCCCCCCCCCCCTTCTGTTGGGACAAGAAGTGTTTGCTCAACTGCTCATATCAAACCGACCCTTCCACAAACCTTCTGCTACCCAATGGCTTCCCATAACCCCAGCCGTCTCAGATCCCAAGAGAAAAGCCATCCTACAGAGGAACTCTCTTTATTGCCTGTAAAGGCAGCAAGTCTCACCACACGGCTTTCTGGTCAGCACATACCCATCTAGAAATTTTCTCTCCTCCTCCTGTGGCAGAATGTAGTAAGAATTGATGTGGTTTGGGCTTTGTCCAGTGGCAGTATATGGTACCTTAATAGCCGTTTTTTCCACATAGGCTGCAGGTCTTTCCTTCGCAGAACAAAGTAGAGAAACAGCATATCTTAAGGATCTGGCAAAAGTAAGCCACAGATAATCTGTATGACGAGTTTTAATGTTCTGGAGGTGGAATTGTAAGTTTCTTATACCAACAGGAATGAGGACTTCTAGTTAATCATCAGGCCCCTTATTAAACACACAATTAGCTCTTCGTATCTCAAGCTGCTCCCAGTGGGCGAGCAGTCCTACTGCATCTAATCGCTGCTTTGGGAGATTATCAGCAAACTGCTGGCAGGGGGCGATGGGTGTCCATGAATTTGCTGTCTGCCTGAATTTAACACACTAATGCATAGCAAATCTTTTTTCTTTGTTAAGCCAGTGCAGGATCATACACAGAGAAGGATATGGGTACTAATGGCCAACAGTTAAGTGCCACCAAGTCTGTCAAAATTTTAGTTTCTTCCTATCCAGAAAGGGCTAGAAGCTTCAAGATGACTTTGCGGTCAAGTGCTCCCTGATGCTGTCCACTGGAGCTCAAAGCAGGTACAAGCCTACGTGTCCCACTGAGAAGCCGCCAGAAGAAACTGATTCTCAGCCTCACATTAAGGTTCTTGTCCGGAATATGGAGGAGTTAATGCTCTGATGAATATTTCAAGTCAAACAGCTCCAACAGGAAAAACTCATGACCAGCCATTACTGTGGTTATTGCATCCTCTGGAAATGAAAGGGGGTGGGACTGGGTTCCCTGCTCCACCTCAGCCAGAGCAAAGTCTGGTTTCAGAGGAGTGCTCCACTGGAAGACAGAGACTGCCTCCCTTTCCTCCTTCCTCCCCTTTCTCAGAATAGGCTGCCTACACCTGGTCAGCCTCCAACTCTGAAATCATTCAGAGCTTCAAATCTCAAATTAGGTCAGTCACCCTGCTTAATTGCCTGTGACGGCTGAGATATTAAATCCCTCTCCCTTTCTCAAGACTCACTCCTAGCAAGTTGAGTTGGTTGTTAATTTGGTAACTTAATTCTCCATGTTGTGAATTGGACAACCGATCCATCGAAGTAAACTGAAGTGCTCGGCAAGGCATCTAGTGCCTGGGTGATTACAGCAGCCAGGACTACAACCTCAACAGATCCATCAACATCTAGGGAATCTAATCCCTTAGTTGAAGCAAGGAACATACCACCTTAAGGGCACAGACTGTTGAAGCTAGCTTTGATGTTTTGTACCCTTATTGTTTAAGGCCACACAGGACTGAGCAATGGTGGTGGGTTTTTGTTGCCTTTATGTACAGACAGTCTGATAATTAGTGCTGTCTTCCTTCACGATACAAACTGTGCACTTATGTTCTTGCGTTGAACTACATATGCAAGCAGGCCCTTCCTGTGGCTGCTCACTGCTAAATTGGTGGCCCTGGCCTGAATCCAGGTCTCCGTTTCTGTACGGTGCCAGCCATTCAAGGCGCCTGGAAGCATGCAAAACTCTTACGCTGCCTCCCCTCTCCCTCCTCCGTGCTGGCTTCAAATCAAATGGAAGAATAAATCAACAGCTAGATTACTGCCCTAAGCACACACCTGCTGACACTTCATGCGGCTGTAATTGCAATGGGAGAGCTAAGTGTATCATCAGGAAAGCCAACTTAATTAAAAGCAGTAAACATAACAGGATGTGGAGCACAGAAAGTAGCTCCCATCAATCAACGTGTCCTGTGTCTAGACTGGGGGTTCTTCCCAGCCTCTTGTACACACATTGATGGAAGAAGTGCTCTCTAAGCTATCTGAATAACAGCAAGAGAAAAATCTTTTTTTATTGTTTTCATCTGGAATATTTTGCAGGTTCTTGGTAATGCACAAAATTATTATTATAGACTGACCACCAAGTGCATAAGGGCTTATATTCAAAACCTGGATGAATACAATTGCGTGATAAATACAATAAAATTTAAACTGCAAAGGAAGAGAAGTATGTGGAAATGCACAAGAAATTTATTTCAAAAGCCGTGAAAAAAAAAACAAAACAGAATACAATCAGCATTCTCCTCCAAAATATGAAAAAGAATTGATTGTTCCCATGTAGGGCAGGAATGTTTTAAACATGAAGAATATTATCAAACATGGGGTTTTTTAGGTTTACATTAATGTTTTTATACTAATTCTAAATGAAAAATTGAACAGATTTAATCAACACAAAATAAATGTGTACACGTGCAGATGCCTGCAGTAAACTATTTTCTATGGCAGAAACAGCCTGAAAATACAGCACTTCCATCTGCACGTGCTTTTAACATTAATTCAGGTCCTGCTTCAGATAACAGGAATTAGAAGAGGTTACAAGATGGCACTCCCCTATGTTTCTTCTTTCTTTGCATGTTTGCCAGCAGCAATGGTAAAATTTTCTTCCAGAGAAATTTTCCATGTTTCTGGAGGTCTTTCACTTTGTAGCACAACAATGACCAGTCAAAACATACTTATAATAGGGAACCCATGGCTGAGCTGGTTGTTCTTCTGCGGAAGAAGAATGGTAGGCACCAGTATAGGTTAGGGGTGGACCTGCTGGGAAGCAGTTCTGAGGAGAAGGATCTGGGGGTCCTGGTACATAGTAAATTATCCATGAGCCAGCAATGTGCCCTTGTTGCCAAAAAGGCCAATGGAATCCTGGGTTGCATAGGGAAGAGTGTGGCCAGTAGGTCGAGGGAGGTCATTCTCCCCCTCTACTCGGCACTGGTGAGGCCACAACTGGAATACTGGTCCAGTTCTGGGCTCCCCAGTTCAAGAGGGACAGGGAACTGCTGGAGAGAGTCCAGCGTAGGGCAACTAAGATGACTGAGGGATTGGAGCATCTCCCTTATGAGGAAAGGCTGAGAGAGCTGGGACTCTTTAGCCTGGAGAAGAGAAGGCTGAGGGGAGACCTTATTACTGTGTACAAGTATCTAAAGGGTGGGTTGAAGGAGGATGGAGCCAGACTCTTTTCAGTGGTTCCCAACGACAGGACGAGGGGCAATGGGCACAAGTTGGAACATAGGAGGTTCTGTTCAAATATACAGAAAAACTTCTTTACAGTTAGGGTGACAGAGCACTGGCACAGGCTGCCCAGGGAGGTTGTGGAGTCCCCTTCTCTGGAGATTTTCAAGACCTGCCTGGATGCAGTCCTGAGTAATGTGCTCTAGGCATTCCTGCTTTGGCAGGAGAGTTGGACTAGATGATCTCTAGAGGTCCCTTCCAACTCTGAAAATTCCGTGATTCCGTGAGCTCCAACACAAGAAGTCAGTACTCAAGAGGCTGAAGCAGGTACAGGCTACCAAGAAGGAGTTTAAAAATCACCACATACACAAGTAAGTGTGATGTTAGGAAAGCCAAACCTCACCTACAACTGATACTTGCAAGGGAAATAAAGTGCAGCAGGAAGAGCTTCTACCACTATACTAGCAGTGGATGGAATCTGTGGGCAAGCTGGAGAGCAGCAGATGTCATTTACCTCAACTTCAGCAAGGCTTTTCACACTGTCTTCCACAATATTCTTGCACCCACGTTTGAACATTACGGTCTGGACAGGCAGACAGCTAGATGGGTAAAAAAAAACAACCCTGGTTGGATGATGGGGTTCAGAGGGCAGTGGCCAATAGGTCACACTCTCCCTAGAGAGTATGAAGTAATTGCTGGTAGTACCACAGGTCTGGACCTGTCCTGTTGACAAGCATGTTGCTGGAATTGGTGATAAGAGTACCCTCACCAAATTTGGAGATGGCACCAAACAGGGGATCAGTCAATAAGCTTAAGGGCAGGGCTGCCACTCAAAGATCTAGACTGGTTGGAGGAATGGCCTGACAGGAACCTCATGAAACTGAACAAACACAAATGCAAAAAGTCTTGCCTGTGGGAAGGATAAACATCTTGCTGGCTGTGGAGCAGCTCTGCTAAAAAGGCCCTAGGGGTCACAGTAGACAGCAAGCTGAACATGAGCTAGCAGTGTGCCACAATAGCAATAAAGGCCAACGGCATTCTGGAGTGTGCCACCAGAAGCGCAGCCAGTGGATCAAGGGATGTAACTACCACTTTTCACTGAGCACTTGTTGGACCACGTCTAAAATATCACATTTGGTTTGGGCATCCCCAGCAGAAAGAATGAAATTGAGAAACTGGAGTGAGCTCAGCATAGGGCCACCAAGATAGTCAGGGGCTGGGGAACTTGCCCTATGAGGACAGGTTGAGAGACTTGGGTTTGTTCAGCCTAGGGAAGAAATGGTTTCAGAGGGACCCACGAGCAGCCTGCCAGTACCCAGGAGAAGGTCACTAAGGAGATGGAGCCAGGATCTTCCCAGTGGTGCAGGGTAGGAAGACAACAGACAATGGATGTAAACTGAAACAAAAAGAGGTTCTGACTTGGTAAATGGAAAAACTTATTCACCATGAGGATGGCCAGGTAGCAGAGCATTTGGCCTGGAGAGGTTGTGCCATCTTCTTCTCTGGAGTTTTTGCAAGACCTAAGCCTTGAGCAACCTGGTCTGACCTCACAGGTGACCCTGCTCTCAGCAGGAAGTTGGACTGGAGGTCTCCTGAGAACCCTTCCCACCTGAATTATTCTCTGATTCTCTAATACTCTTTTCCTCTACTCTCCTTCTCGCTATTTCTCTTAGAATATCACCTTATTTAAAAATTCAATACTCAGTAATCCAACAGAACGAGCTGAAATAATGTTAACTCAATACTGGATAACATCAAAACTCTTTTCTCCCTCTAAATCAGCCAAACCCCTCTCTGTGGGTGACTACTTCACTGACCCAGTGACATCAGCCATGGTATTTCTATTGCTGTGGACATGTGCTTACCACTCAGACTCAAAAAAATTTGTGGTGCTTTATAAACATGCCTGGGAGCTGGGAAAGGAGAGGATTAGAAACATGCAGGTTCTAGCATCTGGAATTTATCACCTCATTAAAAGCTCTGATGTGATGGTAGCTAACAACAGGAGGAAAAATAAACAGAAAAGACCTATGGGATTGGTCAGTCATACCAGGGAATATACTTCACCCTGCAATGAGAGGGACATTCACAATCATTGTAATCAAACTATTCCTCATTAGCAAAATGTAAGGAAACCTTCCCTCTACTATTCATTCCCAATTCAGAAGTGGAAAAAACAACTGGTGTATCTTAAGCGCTCCTGGCATCTGCATACAGAGGAGGTGGTTTCGCAATCTAATGCATTCACTTTGTCATTATTTACATTATTGCCAAGTAAGAGAAATATCTTGACCATCTCTTCTGCCAACCATCAGCACTTCAGGTACATCTAGAATAAGACTAAGCTGGCTTATTTAAGTGAGAGTAGAGGATCAGAGTCAAGTCTGTTGAGACAGCTTTAATTCTGAGTTCCTTTCTGTGCATCCTCACAAGGAGATGTGTGATCTAATTCGTTAAGCAAAGTCAGGGATAATTTGGCTCCCTGCTTTTCAAAAGTATAAGAATTAGACTCCAATGACTAATTCCTTTCTCCACTTTATATTTGTTTACTTATTTTTCCAGGCCACATAAATGTTTTGCTGAGGCAGCAGAAAAGTAGCTAACTGACAATACCTTGTGACTCAGGCAACTAGGACACAGAGAAATGGTTGGTTTGGTTAGTGAAGTAAGTTAAGAGCAGCTTTGGAAATTCTCTTTATCAGTAGTAGAAGACCTATGTATGTCTCAAATTCCTGGGAAGCTTTCTATGATGGCTTCTGGTCTGAAATAAGCTGTATCTTAAGTTAACAGATTCACACAGAAGAGGTAGAAAAGTTTGGAAAGTGATTCCTCAGTCTAGCCTTAAGAAATAGAATTTTATTTGGAAGAAACACGCTGGAAATAAACTAAAGCTTACTGCTGATCTATGAAGGCTTGAACAATTATGTCCACTGGAAAAATAATTTTAAAAAAGTACTAATACCATTAACTACTTGGACAGAGAGATCTAGCGTGAGTTCTGTAAGAGACCTCCAACCTTTGCCCAGCTGTTAACACAGAAAGCATAACCAACAAGTTTTAAGAAAGCTTTGAGCAACATCTCTATCAGCTTTTTCTTTTGAAAATAATTACACTGGAAGACAGATTGAATCAAAAACCAAAAAAAAACCCTTACGCTCCAAAAGAAGAACAGTCATATCACTGCAAGTTTTACCCCTCAATCTACCTGAATTTCCAGTCTGCTTATTTTGGCACACTGATTTCTTATCCCATGTTCCTCTTGCTTAGCAGACACCGTCTTATCTGTCTTTGGATGGCTGAAATAGAGCCTTTAGAGGAAAGAGTAACTCAGCTTTCTTGCCTTTAAACTTCCGATAAAAGCAAACAACCATTTTATGTGACAGTCCACCTTAGACTTCTGTTACCCTGGGCAACTGGAAGAAAAGCAGGCACCTTTGAGGACATGCCTACCCAGAAGATAAAGCATATGGCCATGCCAGTCCAGGGATGCCTTGGTCCGAGCATGCCACACTACATTTGTAAATAGACACAGTGCTCGGTATTTCTGAGATGACAAGCCAACCTTTTCATTATAACGCAAAGTGTCTCCAAGAGAGATGCGACATACTGTCAGTATGGGACTGAAATCACAGGGAAATCATTAAAAAGGATTGCATTGCTGGGTTTCATAAGTCTCCAAAGATAGTCTCAAGACCAAAGGACAGACTACATATGTTAACTGGGTAGGAAAAACTTCTGTCAGAAAACCAATGATAGAAAGGAATGGAAGCTATTGCAAACTCATTTGACTAAATATATCTGCTTCTTATGGGCTGTTGCTCCAGAAATTGTATGATAAAATAAAACCCGTTTCACTACAGCGCATCCCAGATCTACATTTGCATAGAGGAGACACTCTCAGGATGAAGTTACATATTATGCCTTTAGATGACTTAACATCTAACCATATGCTAAGGGAGAAGATCTTATTCATGCCTCCTCCCCCACAATATGCAGAATACTCCCTTCCTCCCATTTCACCAATGTTCGCCAAAAACCTTACCAAGCTAATTCAACACTGACTCCAATGTGCTAAAATGAACAACTTTCTGTGGGATTAGCAAATTGAATTAATTCAGTGAAGGGTCAAAAAAGTGCTGAAGCCATAGGACTTCACCTTAAGATATTGAGATTGGTGTCGTGCCTCTCTTCCACCATAGAGGTGTGAAAAGAAAGCGCAGGTAGGAAGCAGCTGGGGAGCCTAGACAACAGAAATTGAAACTGCAGAAGTAACAAAAGTAGGAAACCCCAGGCACTGTAGACATCAATGACCTTCCTATCGTTTTGATGCATGCCCCCTTTAAGCCTACTGGGCTCCAATGCACCCTCTCTCCCCTGCCTTCCACATTTCTTCACTTGTCTCACATCATCTGTCCTCTGAGCTTTACCATCCCCAAATCCTTATTGTCTTTCCTTAGCGTTTCTTCTTCCCCACTTGAACTCATAATCTCAATAACAACAATAGCATGAACCAGACACTCATCACCATTGCAATAATCACTGACCACACACATCCCACCCCTTTCCCCTTCCTCTTTCCATTTCCTTACACTGTCCAGGAGACTGGCAATCACAACACATTCACACAATGACTTGGATAACAGGGTGCTGCAGTAAGTACCACAACACACACAACTAGTAGTAACAGTCTTCTGACTGACCTGACATAGTCAGTATACAACAGTTTTCCCTCCACTTTAAAAGACCTCCCAAACCAACCAACAACCCACCAACACCATCGGCCCTCCTCCTTTCAATGAAGTGCAATTCCCATTAACCTCTTTGACAGACTGGAAAATAAACACACTGCTTTTCTACAAGATAATCCATTTCAGCACACAAAGATGACAGTAAACTAGCCACCAAAAGGAAACACGTTAGAAAGCAACCTTGCATGCATCAGATTACTGCAGGTAGTAAGCCTCCCCTTTGTACCCCTTGCTTTCACAGGACTCAGTATGTATTTACCTGTGGCACGAAGAGTCTAAGCTAACACCCAATATCCAAGTAGCTACCCCCTTGTGATACCAAAGTAGACAAACACTGGCTGCAAAAACACGTGGGCAGAAACGTAAGCAGAACACCGAGGTGATGATGAACAACGCATTCCTGAATGTCAAGGTACAGTGGGATTTTCATGATTTCGTAACATCCCAGCTTCTTTCCCACATTGCAGCAAAACAAAATAAAATGGAGGTGGAACCAAAGTCCTGTTGTTATTAGCATGCAAAGAAAATGAACATACTTAAATTCACCCATCTGTTCTGGCCAACCATTTATGAGTAATTCTCAACATTTCAGTCACCTGAAAAAAGGACAGTGAGTTCTAGGCACAAACACTTCCTAACCAGTTAATATTCAGGATCACAGATGATTAAACCATACAGTGTTTCATTCTTTCAGTGAGCTTTGTTTCTCGCTCGGCTTCCTGGCTGCTTTTTGTCTCTAGCATTTCTCTCCCATTTCTGGCAGATGAAGTGGAGGTGGAGAAGAAAAGGGAGGAAAGTTCTTGGGTGGCATAAGGATTACAGTAATTTCCAATCCTTCATGATGGCAGAGCTTGNCCCCCCCTTTCCCCCCCCCCCCCCCAAACTTGTGTTTACAGGTGTTTACAATTATAAAGTTATACAACCCAGGGACAAACTTTAGTACATTTATCTCCTTTCTGCCCCCAAATCCACAGGGAAGATACCTCTCACCCACACATTTCCTCTGCCTTTTTGTTGTTGCTGTGGACAATTTAAAACAGAAAACTGCAACTCTGAGAGATCCTCAATCATGCACCTACACGTCACTGACATTTGGTGCACACACAAGCCTGATGTGAATGTAGATGCCACTCATCAAAAGGACAGTTATGCCACGGATAACAAATCATCCCAGCTCCCTAAATTAAACAACACCATTAGCACAGGGACAAACTTACTTTCAAAGCATTCTTGGTATTCTGCCTGACTACCTGCCCTTGTACAAAACAAAGGGAGAACTGTCCTCACATGGCTCTACTTATGTTTCTTTCCAGTGTTCTGAAATAAGAGCTGTTTAAGATCTTGCATTTTGTTTTCAAAAAGAAAGGTTGCCTGTATTGGATGGCGAAACAAGTCTGTATACTTTTTTTAATAAGGAGAAAGAGAAAGAGATAGGACACAGGGAAGGAGGGAAAGGAAATCTTCATTTTTAAATTAGAAAAAGTCTGAGAGAAGTTATGGAAAAAGTATAGTTAGTGAAAGAACAAAACTCTAAGAGCCTACAGAATCTAATTCTCTCTTGGGCACTAGAAAACACAAAAAGGAAAGCGATGACTACTTACATATAATATGTAGGATATAATCCTTCAAAGTACCAGCAATGCTTTTTGGCCTCTGTACACTACAAAAGAAAGAAAAATATGGTATTAATATTTACATAGGACAATGTACAATTATAAACACAAGCATAAAGTATTTATAAATACTGTGCCTTTGAGCAATTAGAAAAGGTTTACATTCCCAAAGATTTCTCAGTCTCAATACACACAGCAACTGGGAAGTCAGTTCATGTGAATGGCAGTGTGCCCTCTGAGGGTTCAGATCCCTCACGCAGGGCTTTGTCTGCAGGGGCCCCATAGCTTCCCACGATTCACGAACAAAGTCAGTACATTTGACACAGGCACAGGATCCAACTGCACGTGTTCCCTGGCAGAACTGCTGTTTTAAAAGACCACAGAGAACTTAAGACCCTATTGTGGTTGTAGTCACTTAAGAGACCTCCAAGGCATAACCGGTACACTATGTGTACGACTACACAGCAAATTCAATAATTGCAGGGAATTATTCATCTTTCTGGAAGTCTCTGGTATGCGGAGCCAGTCTTGGAAAGGAGCAGAACAGAGAACCCATCCATCCCATCTCCTCTTCCTACAGCTTGGAAATATCTCAAGTGTTCATTAAAGTAGTGGGGAAAGGAAACTACTTTCTGCAGCCCAAGGGTATTGTTCTCTTTTGCAGATTGCCAGCGTATCCTTGTTAAAGGATGGTGACAGGCCGTTTCTCAGCGTGTGTGTGCAGGCAACGCGGGAAGCGCACATCGTTACAGGCACCGCCAGCGTACAGACAGCCACTCAGAACAATAGCGGCGCTTAAAAAAAGAAAAACAGATGTCAAGCCCAAACTCCATATACAACGTACAAAATATTTCTGTGTATCCCACTGACATCGCTAGCATAAAATGCCATCTTCGCTGCAGACATAGCTCCAGGAGCTCCACTGGCAAGCTACATTATCCGATCATGCACAGCCAGGGCGTTGTGGGACACCCTCCACAGAGCAGCAAGGACTATCTTGTTGGGGTTTTAGCAACAATTCCCTCTGCTGCTCACACCTGACACGCGATGCCGAAGAGCTCTCGGCTTAGATCATCCTTCATGTTCACTTGGCAGCTCACCTTTAAATAATAGCTCGTATAAGTTTATTAGCTTCCCCGAATCCCGGAATACTAAATGAATCCAGTTAAGACAAAGACAAAGTGGTTTTAGATCCCAGACTCTCACTCCTCATGAATAAGAAAGGCTGCAAGCTCTTTAATGAGCATCTGATGAGCTAAATCACAGACAGATCAATTACAGCCCATGAAGACAAACTGCTATGGATTAAATTGTTAAGAGCAATATAGGAGATGGGGGAAGGAGGAGGAGAAGACGCTTCTGATGCGTGCGATCAGGCCTTTCCGCTAATACAACAGGCTCACACCAGTCTTCAAGATGTACAAGTTTCAGCTTCTGTTGAAAGGACTGGACCATTTTCCTTGGGATAAACACAGCGGAAGCCTCGCTCCCCTCTCAAATTGATGCCATGGTCAAGGCAGTATATGCAGGAGGGCTCCGTAGCTGCTGCTAGAGCAAGTGGTGTTCAAAGATTTATCTCCACATTTACCCCATTCCCCCTCTTCCACCCCTCTCCTTCAAAGCTTTCAACTTCATAACCCTTCCTTCTGAATCTTTTCATCAGCTTGCTGTTTCCTTTTACTCTAATACGCCAAGTTTCTCTCCATAACGCTCTGCAAACATACATGCATCGTAGACCCAGCAGGTCTGCTGCCGGGCCAGTGAAAAACACTTTGGCTCTTTGCCTTTGAGAGATGTGGATCAGCAGGCCCTGGCTAAAATCCCGCTGCCTACAGGTCGATCCCGTGGGAAGCCTTATTTCGGAGTCCAGCTTGGGGTGTACACCGTTAAATGTTTTTCCTTCCTGCTTCTTAACCAACATGAGTCACCGTTTACCTCAACGCTCTTACAGCCTTCATCAGACTCAAGCATTTTAATTGATGTTTTCCCAGCAATGCTTCTGAACACGTGGAGCCTGCGTACCCTTTACAAGTGTAAAGGGGAGATACATATTCAGCACTCATTCTGCTCACCCTCCACCCTGTATTTTAATCTGCTTTCCAAGTTCTAAAATGAGTTGGGAAGATTCCTCCTTCCCACATCTCCCAAGCTGTAAGATTTCTGTTTCTGCCTCTTAACAAATCTCTGTTTCAGACAGGCAATATGCTTACTGCTGTCACAAGAAAGGCTCCAGCCTAGGAAAGTTTTGTAAGTAACTGTTCCTTCTAGTTTACAGGGCTTAGATACCTGCACTAAAAATCCTTCGGTGCCCAGACTTTGCTTTTATACGGGCCCTAGAACAATAGGTAGCAATCCTGATCCTGCCTTTTTTTTAATATCACAGCGCTATGAATACTGCATGGCAGTTTTTCAGCTCTCCTACACGGGAATTGGGCAAACAAGCAAGCGGACCTCAAATGTGAGCAGCACAGCCGAATCCAATACACACGACATGTTAAACAGATTTACACACACAGGGTGAACTGCTGCGGTCCCTGCTCAGTTAAAACTCCTACTGATCTCCATGGCAACTTTATGCCAGTAAACCCTGACATAAAGCAGGCAGCTACTAACCACCATCTCTATTGCTGTTTAGCAGACCTCACAGGAATTAACTGCTAAGAATAAGACAAGAATGGCATTGCCTATAAGGATTTGAGCCTCTTTAGCACTCAGGTACCAGAGAGATGAACAGGGTAGTCAAGGTACAGATTAGTTTTTCCCATCCCACACACATCCTCTGAAGCAGGCTATGATCATCTGCCTCTTGCCAAGATCCAAATCACTCTTCTGAGTGGTACTGGCCTTGTCGTTAAGCTGGTGGAGAGCCATACAAGTGTGAGAGGGGACATACGCCATCAGCATCAGGCTCTCACCCTCACAGAGCCTTTGGAGGATGATGTCCTTGTAGTTGTTTGAGACTATTAAACCTCTAGAAACCGCAGCTGGCAGCAACTCACTGCAGTCCACAAAAGAAACACAAAAGGGAGATTACTCATATTACTGCAATACAAAAGGACCTCAGACATCAGGGTTGGTGCCCACTCCGCTAGCTCCTGTACGAAGACAGGCTGTATCTCCGAGTTTCTAACAAGTGTTTGCTCATGTCTTTAAAAACCCATTTACCCATTCACTAATAGCAAAAAAAGTGTGCTTATGATTTTCAAACTAGGCTTAGGCATGGCCCTGCTGATGCTTTCAACTTTTCTAGCAGAAGGACTCTGCACATTTTGCTTATAAAATTCCTCCTTCTATGTCCTTTAACAATTTGGCACAGCTATAAAACATAAATACAAGAATACACTCATTTTTTAAATAAATGATGCAGGTCTAATTGGGTGTGCATATGTAATCTTTAGAGAATTAATGGTATGTGAATTAGCCAGATGCTTGAATACATTCCTTAAGACTGCGTATTTAGAAAGAGAAAAAACACAAGACTTGGTTTTTTTGTTTGTTTGTTTTTAAATAAATCGGCATCTGTCTTGTAGCCTGTTTTCTCCGACAGACTGCAGCAACACAAACTGCAAGCCGTCCTTTTTTGCAGCCTCTAAATTCATTCAGATTTCCTTTAAGAAAGGAAACGTGCTTCCTGCTGCAGATTGAAATTGCAAATGTTACTGCTGCTAGTAAGAACAATGAGAAAAAGAAGTTACTAAAACATTAACCAAAGACTGGGTTTGATCACACCATAAAATACAGAACGCAAGTACATATGTATGCACGTGGTGTGGGGGAAGACAGAGCAGGCAGCCTGCTCGCTGAATGTCGGATGGTACTCTACAGATCATTAGTTATGCTTTGCAGGATTTGCAGAAATACTCTCTCTAGCAGGAATGTCCTCCACATTGCACATCATTATCTTTCAGTCCACAGGATACTAAAAAGAAAACAGATCTGATCAATTAATTACTCTTTGCAATCAAAAGAGTGGTGGATTCATGCTCAGTGCTTTTATTGGAGGTTTGGAAATTAAAAAATAAAAACAACTAGAGCCTCATCTGCAGATGGTAAATACTTTCTAGTATGAGTACAGTCAATTTTTGTGACGGGTACCAATGAAAAAAGCAGCCTGCTGTGGATGGACGTGTTTGTGGAGGGCAGGGGGAGGGCAATTGCTATCTGTATGCTGGAGGGATATTCAGAGCAAGTTTGTAACATCTGCTCAAAGCTAGATTCTGTAGAAGGCACAGGTCTGCTATTGATCACAAAGTCAATGAAACCCTACCAGTTATCAGCAACTGAGGGTGAGGCTCGCTCTTTTTAACCACACAAAAAGCTAGATGCTGCACACAATTTCCATTATGTATTACAGTTATAAGGCTCCAAATAGGTAGATTCAGAAGGAAAAAAGCAAATATTTAACAGAGTGACCTGCCATACTGATATGACAGAAATGGCTCCTAGTATTCTGGGATGACCCACCTAGTGGGTGTTACCTCCCATTCAGCTGGGTATATGCTATGTCAGTACAATGCAAGTTGATCCAAATGTCATTCTTGTGGCTACAGCCTCTGAGGCTATGCTAGGATTAATTCCTAGATGAACAGGAAGAAAGAGTTAAAAGTATCTAAGACATGGAACAAGACCTCATCATGACCTCAGTTCAGCAGAGGGCAACAAAGATGATCAAGGGACTGGAACATCTCTCTTATGAGGAAAGGCTGAGAGACCTGGGTCTGTTTAGCCTGAAGAAGAGAAGACCAAGAGGGGATCTCATCAATGCTTATAAATATCTAATGGACAGGTGTCCAGAGGATGGGGCCAGACTCTCTTCAGTGGTGCCTGGTGACAGGACACGGGGCAACGGGCACAAACTGGAACACAGAAAATTCTGTCTTATCAGAAGGAAAAACTTCTTTACTTTGAGGGTGACAGAACACTGGAACAGGCTGCCCAGAGAGGTTGTGGAGTCTCCTTCTCTGGAGGTATTCAAAACCCGCCTGGATGCATTCCTGTCCAACCTGCTCTAGGTGAACCTGCTTTGTCACAGGGGTCAGACTAGATGATCTCCAAAGGTCCCTTCCAACCCCTACCATTCTGTGATTCTGTGATTTCTGAGCACCGCACAATCCTATTCCAACATAAACCCAGAACTCTGTAAGCCACACAGCTAGATCAAACTAGTAATTGAAGAAACAGGAAGGACAACACCTTTCTGACCATATGGCTCCACAGCATCTGAGAAACAACTGGCTATACCTGCTTCCTCTGTTACAGAAGACCTGTTGCAAAACTCAACAGCTCAAACCTCTCCCAATTATATTGGTCACAGCACCTGGCAAGTACTGGATGAAGCCCAAAAGGATGGGACAGTCTACAATGCAACTCCAGACTAAGTAATCAGTTCCAGAAGGCACATTATTGGCCGGGAATCACAATGTTTTATAGGATCTGACCTTTAAAATTGTATCAGTTTTCAGAACACTATCAATTTCAGTGCCTAGACAAGAGCTGAAAGCATTATAAGATACAAGCTGCTCATTAGATATGGTGCGCTGAAATCAGAAGGACTTCTACATGTTGCAAGTTTGAAAGATTGGATTTTCAGAGACAAGAATAGGAGCATACTGCTCTTCCATAGCCAAGAAAAGGGCAAAATATCATCCATTAGAGTTAAAAGACAACATATACTGAAACTGAAAATTGCAGCCTAAGGGTGAAAGCAATTTACTACAGAAAATACATTTTCCTTTAGTCTTGTCTGAATCCATCAAAATTCATCCCTACTTCTTCCCTGGTGATGCTAGCAGCTGAGGGTAAAAGCAGCCCGTCTCCAAACTATTCTAAGAAACTGAGCTCACAAGCCATGTTACCAGTGATTTCAACAAATCACAAATTCTGTCACAAAAGACAGAAGCAACTCTTACTAAAAACCAGGATTATATTAAGGTATTTTTATTTCCCAACATAATGAGGAAAAAGCAGGAAACTTGTATAATAGGATGCTGATCCTTTATCAAGTTTCCCCTCCCATGTAACAGTAAACAGAACAAATGCTATTCCACACAGACAGTTGTTTCATCAAGGCCAAGATTACAAAGTCATATAACTCATAGTATAAAGAATGATTTTAATATATTTCAGAAAGAGTTGTTTCTGGCCAGTCTTTCTGGCTGTTCTCTATGAAGAAAGGGAGTACTTCCCACACAGGATTCTTAAAACAAGCAACTTTTCCACCTTGAATTAATCAGTCTGTGTTTTGCAGCAGGAAAAAATTTCAGCACAAGCAGCTAATTCTTCTTAGTTCTCCTGGTGCTCAGAGCACATGCATTAATCACCATATTTTTACTTAGAATTAATGTGGGTTTAGCATTAGATAGCCTCCCATCACAAAGCATTACTTTACATTTAGATCTATTAACCTTTCCCACAAAAGAAATACAAATATCCCTTCCGTGCAATTTCATTTCAGGAGCCTGCACTTTTTTTTTTGGTGCCATTATGCAGCAAATTGCAAATGCGCTTCAGCCCTAGAACGATACAATTTCAATTGAATACAATCCTTTCATCAGTCTCCTAAGAAAAAAAAAGGGAAGTAAANAAAAAAAAAAAAAAAAAAAAAAAAAAAAGAAAGGACAAGCAAGAGACCCTCATTTTTCAGAGCCCGCACCACCCAAGAGGCGGGGCTGACGCCCCTCCCGCCCCGCCCGGGTCCCGCCGGATCGGGGCGGCCTCAGCACCGCGGACAGCGCCCGCCCTCCCGCCGCGCCTGCGCCCCTCTGCGCGCAGCTCCCGCGCAGGGCGGGTTGTAGCGCCGTACGGTACAACGCATCGCCTATATAAAACCTCACCCACCTACATCACCGCGCTCAGTTCTTGTGTGGGCGCAGCTGTCGCACCTGCTAAATAGCCCACAGCATATGTGAGCGCTAATATGAGAAATTAATAACAAAAAATTGACTACCTTGGATGGAACACTCGTGTTCAATCTTCACAATGTTTGGGAAAAGACATAGTTATGATAATTATTGTTGTCATATGAAATATCCAACTTGGATCTATGTCAGAATGTCAAGCCAGACGCTCATGAAAGTGCCAAGAGATCCTCAACACCAGGGAAGATTAGGACTTGCTTTACATTCTTATTTCTACACCCATGAACTCAACAACATTCGTACAAACACAAAAGCTGGGGGGGTTTTAAACCTTCCTGGTGGAACTGACCTTACAGTGAA
This sequence comes from Anarhynchus alexandrinus, assembly GCA_008711295.1. Taxonomy (NCBI): domain Eukaryota; kingdom Metazoa; phylum Chordata; class Aves; order Charadriiformes; family Charadriidae; genus Anarhynchus; species Anarhynchus alexandrinus. The sequence continues at coordinate 2,656,271 of VUYV01000095.1, read as the reverse complement.
AGGTTTAATGGTAGATCTGCAAGAGAGCATGAGGCACACCACATATTAGAAACATTTTCACCCAAGAAAAGCAAAGATTCAACATTCCACTAGAGTCTCTGCAGCTTTAAGGGGGTAGCGGTAGCCTTTTTTGTTCCAACTGGAAGGAAACAGATGTAGCATTTTCCCAACTCCGCTGGAAGCGGTTGATCTATTCCAAATGGTACCTGGCAGGTTCCACAGCTCCAAAATTGAATTTAGCTTCTGCAATTATTCTGCTTCCTTTTATACATGCATGAGAAACAAAAGCAGGGTTATTATTTGCATTCTTTACTACAGAATAAGTCATAAGTCACCTTATAAAACAACCCAT
>VUYV01000095.1:2480698-2655863 GCA_008711295.1 Anarhynchus alexandrinus | reverse complement strand
GGGGGGGGGGGGGGAAGGGGAGGGGAAAGGAACATTTGTCAGGAATTGAAAGGAAGACCATGCCAAGAGTGAGGATGTTCACTACTTTCACGCTCAGTCTCTTTGAAAATGAAACAAAACAAATGCTAGTTTTTACAGATAAAATGATTTGGTGATAAAAAGATTTTACTTTTAACCCTCTAATGAGCATAGGTAACGTTTTCAGTGTCACCATCAAGACACAGATATCTAGCTTGCTTGCCTTTGACTAAAAACTGGAAGCTTGGTTTATCTCCAGCCCTAACCCTAGGTAGGCACTTACTTCTCACAGGAACTGATACTATCTAGAGTACTATTAAGAGCGAAGTCTAGATTTGGGTATCCCAAATTTTTATCCAAAGCCGTGCCAGCATTCATTCCCTCTAGTTCATGCTGAGCTGGCAAATTTCCCCATTTCCTATGTACATTTCATTCCTCCGCTTTACCATCCCAAGAATGAAAACAGCCTTTAAATTACCTAGTACTAAAATCCTCAGGGGCTGTCTTTCATCTCCCATAATAATAAAACCAAACCAAAGAAAGACTGAGCAAAGGAAGATGGATTCAGAACTCAATTTTCTCAGTCATTTGCAGCACAGACAAGATCGAGGCAGTAACAGCATTGTGCTACGGATGCAAGTTAGTCAAGCTATGACAGCCCATCAAAGCCTGCAGGAGGATAGATTTCTTTGATGGTGGCCAGGACTCAGGGCAGTTGCTGTAGGAGTTCCCGGGCTTTGTTCTGCTGATGATATGCATCCCCCATGTGCTCATTTGTTCTGCAGAGAGCGCGCGAAAGAGCTGGCAGGACAGAGCGCAGCTGCATAATCACAGCAACTCTTGCTCCCCTCCCTACTACCCTTATTTTTCATTCTTGACATTTAATCCAGTGATGCACACCTTCCTCAGATCCTTCTTCTGAGGAGTCATTGGAAAACAAAATATTTGTTTATTCATTACACTTCTTCCTTTTCGGCTTTCCGAGATATTTATTCCAAAACTGCAAAATCCTTTGTGCTTTGAAGTCCTGAAAACATCTGTAACACCAAAGGCAGTGACTCCTCAGTCTCAAGAAACAAGATGCAGAGTCCTTGACCAATCACAAACCCAGTGCAGGGAACAAAAGAAATGGATAAGCATGAAATATCATCTAAGTGCTGTTGCCCTGTAAGGTATGCAAGGCCAAGGCAAGTTCTCACCTTCAAGAGCTTATTCTAGAAACCCATCATGGTTAGTGTTAGATTGTTGTTAGGAGCATCTGTTCATTCTAAAGCAGATTACACCTATCACGTGTGTATTAAACAAGTGAGCATCTGAATATAGTGCAGACTACAGAGGTTACCTTGGAAACATTCTGATATTTGAAAATCAGTTTCTAAAAAACCCCGACAAGTCAGAATCCAGATACTTCTTTGAGAAGAAGTATCTACCTCAACACTTTGCTGGGGAAAGCTTTGTTCTTGGTCAACTCCCACCTGCTTAACAGTGAATTGTCAGATGCTTACCTACAGATACTTCCATTAACAGCCCTCATTACTGTGTTGTTCACATCCTCACAAGGCATCTCAATCTCTCAAGGGAAAAGCACAGATGTATAATTTATGGTACATGTCCAATCTGATTTAATGACCAAGCTGAGACTGAAGAAACAGTTCTAAAGGAAACTTTAGTTCATTTGGTCCAGCTATGTTAGACTAAGTGACTTGAAATAAACACTAAAACTCACATAGTAACACAGAAAAGGTGAATATGGTCTGGTCTGCAAGGCTAGCTCATTGAACAGGGTTGCGATACTGTGAATATTAGAATGCCCAGATATGATCACCTCCCTGTTGCAGTCCAGAAAACCGTTTGCTTTGGGGCTCAGTTGCTGGAACACTGGGAGGAGTTTACGGGGTTGGGTTCATCCAGGCTAATAATCAGGTTTTTCTGTTCTTGCACACAGTCTATTAAAGTTCCTCCTGATTGGCAGCAAACACATACCTTTCTCTGGCGAAAACTCTCCTCAAACAAAGAAACAGCAGAACAGTTTGACCAAGTGTAATTTTTATTTGTTTAACAAGTCAATTCAAGCTTTCAGGGAGATACTCTATTGTGGCTTTTGGGCAGACACTCACCAGGTAGACTGAAACATCAATGCCTTTTAAATTAAACTAAGAACCTAAGCTCATTCCTACAGTCCAATACACTGCCAGAGCAATAGCGTATGATTATTAAATTCCAGTGAGACAAATCCAACAGCTGTACCTTACTACTACTTATTTGAGCAGGAAGAAATAGTAAGCATTTGTCTTTGGATTATTTCCCACAAAAAGGCTAGAATAGCAAATAAATAGTCAACCCTTTCTGGCAAGTAAGGATGCCTACTAATGGCAAAGCATTTTTCCAAATTAAGTACTTTGCTATATAAGACCATAGCATTTGCTTTTGTTCTATTAGGAGCCTGAATGTACCTAAATAATAATCTCCAATGTCCCAGTTTGTCAAATTTCAACATAATCCACTAAATGCATTGATTTAAATGAAGAGATTTGTCAAAAGCATACCAGCATTTGGCTTTTTTTCTAAAAGGATCATTTCCTCAGTTTCAGTGGTGACCTGAGTTTTTCCATATTTAAAAAAGCTTCCTGGAAGGAGGAAAAAAAAATAAAAAAAGAACAAGAAGAAGGGATTTACTGCAGGTTCCAAAAAAGACTGTCTAGCTAGAGATACTGGATACACATAACCAGACAAATTCAAATAATCTCTTGGTATAGCAGCCATTTCTTGGCTCCTACTCCTTTTCACCCCTCAAATGACCCACTTCACAACTTTGATGAAGGACATGCTGGATGTGGACAGCTTTTTTCATGCCTTCTCTCTTGTTCAGTCAGTGCATGCTTCTCGCCCAAACATCCATCCGTATAACGCGGATTTTCTTGGGACCCCATCGAGCCTTCAGCTTTTTCTAGTAACAGTTACAATGCAAGTTTCCTAGCCATCGCTGTTCGACTTCTAGTTATCACTCTTGTGGTCTGTGGTTCATCTGATGTTACGTTCTCCTTTCTTCTTGCATGCAGATGGTAGTTCATACTCCCGTGTGTGCAAGTTACTTGACGAGACACAAAAAAAAGTCAGGACGCTGCAATGAACTCCGCTCTTCCCTTTGACACAGACTACACAGACATCACAAGTCTCTTCACTAAGGTTATTTCCTCACAAAGAATATCTGAGGTTACCTCAGGGACGTTCTGCAACTGAGAACTGCAAGAGTGAGATGAGGTATAAATGAAACATTCGCTCTCCATTAACACGTGGTCTACACTCCAAAAAAGCTCAAGATCCCTGCCTGGAGGTATTGCTATGGATGGATAATAGCATGAGATATGGCCATAAATGTTTAATTTATAAACCTAGCAGCTAGAAAATTATTCAACTAGACTGAAAGTACTGAGGATTTTAATAGTGTCTGCCCACGTTAACAGATGGAAATAGCACCAATAGCTCAGAAATGAGCACAGATGCACTCGCATATTTGGTCAGCGTTGACAACATTGCTTAAATCGAACTTTCAGGGAAAACTCAAACCCCATGCAAGCAGTGGGCAACTCCAGAGGTATCAAGGGCATTACTTCTGCTTTCATGGGACACGGCTTGGCTTGCTGCCCCATTCTTCGCAGGCCTGCCAGCTGCTCTTCCTAGCACCACAGGGTTCATCCCAGAGGGGAAACAGCATCCCAGAATGAAGGCACTGAAGCAGCATCACGGTTCCTACATTTTTCCTGCAGTTCTGTGCAGCCAAAGGACCCTTTAGACTGTAACCACAAATGTCAACTTGGGGATGGGAGAAAGAAGCAGAATAGGAGTAGCAGGGAACGATGTGTCAAAGACAACTGGCAAGATGAGAAGCAGAATAAAATTTGGGGCTAATTCTTCTTTCACCAGGGTGTATGCCAGCTGGAGTTAGCAGGTAAGAAGCGAAGCATTAAACCAGAATCATCCTGAAGTCATCTCCCGTGACCCACAGGTATAGTTTTCAGGATGTGGATTATCCAGAAGGATGTCAGACTTCAGTCAGGTCACCTCCCCTCCTCTCTTCTGCTCCTCAGAAACAAAACCATCACAGCAGCAGAAGAGGCTAACTGGAATTAACAGCACTAATTCTGAGACACAGTCAAGGCTTCTTCCCAGCACTTTTCCAAACAGGCTTCAGAGGTCAGAAACCAACAGAGTGGCAGCCAAAGAGCTCACAGAGGCAGACTCTAAATGACAGGCCACCACAGGTGGCCTGTGAGGTGTTGGTGAGGTGACAACTCCACAGTCTTTGCCATTTTTATACTGGAAACAGATGCGTGGTGCACCTCTCTTTCATGCAAGGCAGCAGCTCCTATTTTCCACCTAACAACTGAGTTTCAAACCCAGAGCCCTAGCTGACACAGAAGCATGACACCATGAATTAGCTACAGTTCCTCACGCCAGCCTCAGGTGGAAATCTTGTTATCTTCCCACAGCACAGGGGAAAAAAACACAAACCCAAACCCCTTGTTTTGTAGTGTGCTTGGCCTCTGATTTGGGAAGGGAAAAGCCTAGCACTTCACCACTGAGAGGCTGCTCACCCTGAGGTCACACTTGTCATGACATTGTTCTGTTTCAATGAAAAGATAAAAACTTCTAATAGTTTAAATGCAGCAGTGCCAACTCATGTCAATAAAGCTGTTTCTCTGTGGCAGCAGCAATCTTTATGCCAGTTCAGACCCCTAAATCAGACACAGGATACCAAATAAAGCCTCAGTCCTTCAAATATGCAAATAGGACTCCATATACGAAGAGGACCCTGTGTTACTATTCACAGTAGTGAAGTTAAGCACGTGCACAAGTACTAGAGGGAACAGGTTTGGCTTTGCCTGTAAAGTTTTAGGTTACTGAGTAAGAATAGTAAACCACCTCCCTTATTCATTTCCACTTAAATCCAGAAATATACCAACACATTTTCAATGTTTTTAAAGGAATGGCTATGAATTCCCACGTGGTACGCATTTTTCTAAAATGATGTCCAGTCTAAGGAATGGATGTCTTGCCATGAGTTTGGTCACATAAAAAGACAAAAAAATTTGACCACCTCTCTCCTCATTTAAAGGAAGAAATCCTTCTTGCTAAATTTCTTGTTAAATTGCTTTTCGAATAAACAAACAATGCACTTATGTCTAGTTCCTACAGTTGCTCAACAGCAAGACTTCTAAGGAGCATCTTCTTGTACTTTCAGAAAGGGTAATGCTTCAGGATGGACTTCCTCTCGTTCACTCCTGCATTCACCAAATGTTTAGTCAGAATATTAAAAAGGCCACAGATTAGGCAAAAAACCTCATTTCTCCCCTCAGTGACCCTTTCAGCTGCTGCTTCTCATTACATTCCAAACTTCAAGACAATATCCTAACTCCTTGTGAGGGATATTAATTCCAGGTGCTTCAAAAAGCACCAACAACTAATGCTGTGATATCCATTCTCCCCCAGCGTCATCTCCCCTCTGAGCTGCTTGGCACTGCGGGGAAAGGAACAGAGCAGGAGCCTGAACTCCTCTCAGAGCAGTGCAAGATGCTAATTCATGGATCCACACTGACCTTTTGTTTTGAAGCACAGGCTCTGCCTCGTCATCCCGGACACGTGATCATGTGATTTCTCAGAAGAAGTCCGAGTCACTGGACTATGACAGGATACTTAAGAAATCCTGTTTTACAATCACCCTCTTCAGCTTTCTGAGCTTGATTTTAGGGCCTCATCCAAAGACTACTGAATGGAGTGGCTGCCATGGATTTTGGCTTATATCTATGGCTAGTAACATAAAACATAAATAAAATAGAACACTGCTTTGCTGCCACCAACTTTTATGGAAGGCTAAGACAGATATTACTAGCAGTAGGACTTTTAAAAGAGAGGGCTGACCGTGGAAGGTGCCGGTTACCTCACCATATGCTGAGGTGCCACTAAAACCCCCAGAAAGTCACACCAGCAACCAGACTAAGAGGCCCATGTAATACTGAATAAACTGCTAGGCTGCCCTCAGTACTATTTGTTTTATGGATGCTTTTGTTCAGCAGGGCCTTTTTTTAATTAAAAACAAAAAGTCAGCCTCTTGGGGGATCTATTTTCCTTCCCTCTTCTGACTTCAGCACAAACACACTAGAAAAATTATAGCCACAGTACAAATAAAAATAGCTGAAGAACTTGCAGCTGTTGTTAATTTCCCAAGTATTCAACATTGCCCATTTAACGATAGAACAATATGCTCCAGTTTCAGTCCTGGCACAAGGCTATCTGAGCGGGAGGCAGATATTTTAGTTTGCGCGAATGCCAAAGGCAAGTCAATGACTACAGCAAGCAGAAAAAGGACAGGAGCACAACATGATGTAGACCACTGAATGTCCACACCAAACATTTCCTCCTGCCTTTTCTTTTTTATTTAAAATTATTAGTCAACTCACCAGCTGATTAGATCAGGCTCACAGACTTACTAACATGTATAGCAGGAAAAAAGTACGCTTAATAAAAATTCATGAAGTGGAAAACATTTTTACAGCTGAAGAGCTGATTTTTCTTTCTATTTTAAGTATCGAGTATTTCTGGTGTGAAATGCATTACACAGGGAGGTTTTGCTTGCTTTTCTCCCTGAATAAAGTCTTTAACCGATTTGCCTATAGTCTGGATTTCCCTAGTTTAATACAGAGCAAAGTAATAAAGTACTTGGTATTTGTAGGGAACAGAAATGAAACAAAACATGCCTCAAGTTTGGCAAGGAGAATCTAAAAACACATCTAAATATTAAAATCGCTTTTGAAGCTCTGCAGGAGAAATGCTTATTTAGTTACATCTCTTGCAGCTCTGTCTTCAGTTGCTAAGGATCTTCTCATGCTTACCCACTTACAAACTAGACTGAGCAGAATTAGTAGAGAGACAATGCTTGTAAATTCACACAACATCCATGAGTAGCAATGAAGTACAAAAGAAAAATTAAGGCTTAGGTACAGGAGTAAAATTCAAAGGCTTAGAAGTGACAGGCAAATTGGGAAACTGTTGATTATTATTAGAAATACAGAGCTTCTCTCTCTGTTGTGCTGCATTTGCCTCATTCGCATATATAAAGGCACAGTTAGAGGTCATAAAGCCAGAGCATTCAGCAGATTATATTCAGTGAAAAAAATTCTGTTCTCCTCTCATTAAGGACCCACTGGTATAGCAAAATTTAAAACGTGGTAAGTACCAGTTTTAAAGAGGGAGGAAAAAGAAATTTTTTAAAAAGTCAAAGTTTGTAACATTGCCAAGACCCCTCTTATTATGCTCAGATACGGTTTTAATCTACTCCAGGGAGGGAGGGGGGAAAAAAAAAAACAAACCAACAATAAAAAAAGGCCCTAAAGCCCTAACAACCCTGCCTTTGGCTTCACTTCCCCGCCGCTGGCTGAGCCAAGCAGTGCTATCCTTCCTTGTGAAATCAAAGGCTTAATCCAACACTCAACAGGTCAGAGACACTGGTTTGGATCTCTCTACATCATCAAATAAACCGCTTGGTGAACATGACTGCAGTGGGGAAGATGATGGGTTGGTTCAGTTGAGACAAACAAGGAGAAGAGAGGAAACATCTCCACAAACAGATAATCGCACACACACCTGGCATCACAGTAACGCTCCTGCATGCACTGCACCATGAAGGTGATGCACGGAAGCGGTGAGATGAGACCCTGGTCTTTGTTGAGCTCCAACAACGCACTTAATACAGAGGTTTCGGAAGGAAAACTTGGCTGGTATTACACCGATATGAACAGACGTGTGAACACGTGCACAAGCAGGCAGTATCTGCATCCGTCTGGACGAGCTCACGTGCCATCAGTGGTACTTGTATGACAGTTCAGAAACTTTTACACTAGGGGATGTTCTTCACAATTCAAGCCTAGTGCAGCCAGAAGCTTTCAGTGAGACTTCAGGGCTTGCAACTATACTACCAGCAAATGCAACTAGAGGGCTGACTACGTTTTCCTTTCAGTATTGGGGACGAGAGGAAGGGGGGGAGGGGGGGGGAACCCCATACCACAAAGCCGTTTTACCATGGCCCCATGTTCACAAAGTATTTTTGCAGGGAAAAAAAACCAAAGCAAAACCCTACAACCAGAATGACCAAATATGTGAGATGACTAGATGACTTCTCCCAGGCACATCCATGTGGACTGCTCTTGGAACAGTACAATGTTCATTTAAATAAAAAGAAAGGAAAGAAAAGGAAAGGAAAGGAAACATCATCAGGAGAAACTCTTCACTTTGAAACCAAAATTAGTAGGGCTTTGCAGTGGGACACTGTTAGAATTCTTTACATGGTATGTTTTTGTGTTGACTTTTCATAACTCTGTTCAAAGAGAACAAAATGTCAAACTTTTTTGTCTGCAACCATTAGGCTACAAAGCTCCCTGTTCAATTGTGAAAGTAATCATAACCCCTTGATTTTAGCTGCTGATCTTGGCAGAGGAGGGAAGGGAAGGTCACTAACCTGAGACTGACAACTAAATGGCAAAGATTACTAAAAACTCCACAATGCATTGAGAGTTAAAGGATGATAATTTGGAAATTCTTGTCCTATTTCAGATCATCTCTAAAACAAAAAAAAAGCATCTCTAAAAGTCTAGTTACCATAGTAATGGTGTTCTTAATAGGTTAGAAAGATCGCCTTTAAACCTGAACTGACATCAAGAGACTGGAAACAGCAGGATGAACATTCTTCAAAACGCAAGTACAAAGGTCAGTCAAAAGAAGCAAGGAGAATGCACGTGGGACAATGACACCAGATCGTGAGCTCTTAGATTGTTGCCAATGACACTTCTGAACACAAACACATCACAGAATAATATAAATTAAGAAAACATGCACATGCAACGACATTCACCTAGATGACTGGCAGATGTTCTATAGGGACAGTGAAACAAATCTTAACAGAGAAGCAAGATCTGGACAAGAGGGAAAGGTGATGATGCTGTGCTGTTCACCCAGTTCTGCAAAAGCAAAAAGATGGAAGTGAAGAGTCTATACAAACTTACTAAATGCTCTTCCAGGTTATAGGGGCACAGAAAAAAGTCTCAGTTCCCTTATGTGTACCTAATGCGCAACTATCTAAATGAGAACATAACACTATAGAGGCAAATTAATTCTTTTTCCAAGCTCTGTTTTGGGATAATTTAATCCTATCTTCTCACTCCCCTGAGGTCACCTACAGCTCTCTTCCAACATCTCTCTTGTTCTAGCTGATACCACATTTTTTAATTGCTCCAGCTGACCAACTGTTTTTGGGAACGCCCATACTCAGTGAATGTCTTAAGACAGTTAGAAATGCTGAAAGCTTTTCCTGGAAAAGAGCGATCATGACATCTTTAAATTCAGCAAGTGAAACTAAAAAGGTAGGGTTTTTTCAGCTTGAAAAAAGGAAAACAAAGGAGGAGACAGGGGAGACGGGACCAAATATCTCAGAACCGCGTATCGCCTTTGCAGGCAGCTTTGGCAAAGCCTAACCACAAATGATCAAGAAAAAGGCTGTCAACAGAGCTGAGGTTTTCTGACCTGCCCAGCTGGGAGTTTTACCAGGATGCAACCACTCTGGCAGGCAGCTGAACCCTGACCATTGGCTGTCCACACAGGTACCAAAAACTTGGGCAGTGCTTTTGTTTCTTAAACACAGCAGAACACCAGAGTATAATATATAAGCAGATGGTACCAGTTTATATTCAATGAGGGTTAGTGGGTAGTTTTACAGTTTCTGTATACTTTGAAATACACAACATACCAATTGTATAGGCACCCTTCTAGGCACACTTAACAAACCTTAGGTAAATAGAGGGCTCCCAGGATTTTGCTGTTGTACCGGGTCCCATGAGACAGGCATGCTTCCTCTCCCACCTCCCCACAACCAGCGAGGTAGCCAGGGGCCTTGTAGCAGGGACATCTTGGGGCTCGTTATGGGGAGACTCCTGCTCTTCAAAGCCAACACACCATACCTGGTGAGTGGGGTATAATGTTGCAAATACATTAGCTGCTAGTATTGCAGGGGTAGACTGTAAGAGGCAGCCAGATGACCCAGTCTCATGCATAAAATGCAAAGCCTGTCAGGTCTCCATGCACGCAAGTTAACTGGAAAAGCTCCTCAGGCACTTCGGCAGTTGCCAGCATTGCTGGAAACACTGCAAAGGATATTTACAGAAGACAAAGCCAGAATATAAAACAAATTATGAGAAAGTGCCGACTTCTCAACCTCAAACAAAGAACTCACAGCAGCCAGCATGCATAGGAGTGGGTCTCTGGATTCACTGGCACTTGGTTAACTTCTTTTCAGAGCAAATTCTTGGATTTGTCACTGCTGTTTTTCTTTGTCAAGAGGCACTAATGTTGTTTTGCTAATGGCTTATGCAGGAGTGCTGGAGCCAGCCACTTGCACACTGGTTGCTTTTATTGGTCTATTAAAATGAAATGAAGCTGGTGCTAAAGCTTTTATAATCATTTAGGATATTTCGTTATGAGTTCAGGGCAGAAAAGCAAGCAACAGCATGTCATACAACTGCACAGGCACAGTGCATCTGCCCCTAGGTCTAAGGAGAAATCCATATGGACTGAAGGGAAAATTAACAGCGGGAAAGTCAGTTCTGCTGAGTTTCTGCTGGTAGAAGCAGCTGTTTGCTGTGCTTAGCACCACAGAAAAAAGTAAAGGGGAAATAATGCACCAGAAGTACAGTTTGATAGTATGTCAGGATGACTATTATTTTGTATTTATCATTGGTTGCATCTAGAAACCTTAATCAGAAACCAGGACATTGCTGCACAATCACTACACAAAAAGGGAGCAGGAACTACCAAAGTATAAAACACAAGAAGCAACAGAAAGCAAGATGCAGAGGGTAAAAGCAAACAATGAAGCAATATTCCATATCATGAAAGCAAATGGTCTCGATACATCTGCTCAACTGCTGTCACGTTTTGCATTCATGGCACAGAGTCCATGGTAGGACCTGCAGAAAAGCAAGGGAGGAAATTGCACGTATTTACTGAAAGCCTTTCGCAATGGTTAGAGGAAAAGGTAGCATGAAGGAGGCTTACCAAGAACTTCACAGATTTATTTGAAGATTAAGGTGGATCTAGGAAGAAAGAACTCAAACCAGGACACAGGGCCTATCCAAAAAGTCTGCCCTATTTACATTTTCATCCAAGTAGTAGCAGAGCAAGAACATCTTGCAGCATCAGAAACATCAAGCAGCAAAGAATGTCGCACCAGTTTCTCTTCTGATGCTACACTCAAACTAAACATTACTGTTCATATCCCTGTATTTCTGAAAGTCTTCCTTGAAGTGTAGCATCAACAAACACCAAGTACGCACAGTGAATGCATTAGCTTTGCAAGTCTACAAATACTTTTATCTGGGATCTAGCTCTCAACATGTCACCACTATTGGTGTTCTTACAGAAACAGTGATTGTTTGGGGTTCCTCCCTCCCCTCCAATCTCATCTGCACTGAGAAGTTTGCTACGTGATCTTCCGGCCCCATGTAAACAGACAAGACTTTATTTTGGCATTAGGCTGTCATCTCATCTCGCCTTTTTTTTTTTTTTTAAAGCCCTATCAAGTGACATTCTTGAATTTGTAGAGCAATTTTGAAAAAACCTTGGAACTAAGTAGAGGACTGGTGGTATAGTACTATTCCCAATTCATCACAAAGAAAAAGAGTAAGTGTATCCATGGCCCAAAGTCTCAGAAAAATTTAGAACAGGGATCAAACCATGATTTCTATGCTTGAATTTCACATCATTCATTCAACTACTTCAGGTCTAAAGCATGGTAATAAACTATTTTTCATCTACGTGACACAGAAACCATACGTCTCTGACTTTAAGTATCAGATGTGCTTAAAACAGCCCTTCTCAAAAAAACCACAGCTAGCCACGCATCAGCAAAATGTAGGTGAACCCAAGTCTATCAAGGCCTGCAGTGAAACAAGACTGCATTTATCTGAATTTAAAAGAATGGGGAAACAGGAGAAGCAGCATGTCTCTGAGCAAACAGCACCCAATTTCATCTGTCTTTTCACAAGAAACATTCATATCATGGATATATGATTTATGAAAAAAAATCTCTATATTGATGACTGAAGTTACAGTTATTACAGGCCCACAGCTGGAGCTCGTCTGAAAAAACAACAGCCCACCATGAAAGATCCCCAGCAGCCAAACTCTGATTTACAATATTTAATGTAAAATACACTCATAGAAGCATAGAAGATACACTCATACAGCCCAACTATGTAACTTGTTGGATACAACACAGATCAAAGCATATAATCCAATTCTTTCTCCAGCAGTTTGTGTCCAGATAACCAATAAGGCTCAAAAGGATTAATTTTATTAATTTATAGCAATACTGAAATGGGCAAAAGTGACATGGATGAGAATGCTAACAATCTGCAGATGATTTTCAGTTCCACCTGCATTTCTCCACAGCGTGGTCACAGGGTTAGATAAGGAAGGCAAAACAGGCAGCAAAATGTGTTTTGAGGCTTTTCAAGTCATCTCTGACTCTCCCGGCACATCCGTAAGTGGTTAAATTGCCTGCAGAGCACAGTTAAGAGACCCCAACAGCTTTCAGGTCCCTCTTTATCATGCAGACTATGTCTTGGCATGGGTGCCTTTGCCATCTCTCAGTTCAACTACAGCACTAACAGAGATGTATGTGATAGACCATAAAGGCATCAGTGTCTCTGAAAATCCAACAGGCACCAAGTATCAGAGTGCATTCCCTCAATATCACAGGTTATGAAAAAAAAACCAACACCCCACAATCCACAAACCAAAAAAATCCCCACAGTTTGTCTCCACTCTCTACAACAGAGTTTCATACAATACAAAACAGTGCTCAAGAAACTTTCTATGGTCTGGGCCTCTTATCTGGAAGACCACCTAGCTGAGTGATCTTTGCCCAGCTGACTCTAGGTCAGTATCTTCACCCCCCTGGCACAAGGCTCTCTAGCAGATCACCTTAGGTCATCTTTAAGAAAGCAGGGGTAGACAAGCTTCCTCTCTGAGCGCAGCCCAAGTCTAAACTCTATGATATCTCAAGTCTTACTGGAAGACGACAGACAGAAACCTTCACAAACACCACTTTTTTTTCCTTCCAAATGCACAATGCATCTCTCTGACTTTGCCTTTTCTAATAAAAGTGCACAGCAATATGTACATTAAAAAAACAATACACCCAACCAAACCAAGAGCTCCACCGCACACAGCCTTCTCTGCTGGGAGACACAAACACCATAAGACAAATGTTAGCCATATTGCTTGGTACACCACTGGAAGACACCGGGGCAGTACAGTCGTAAGTGTGGCATCGCTATATAAAACAAAACTTAATCCTAAAAAATAGTGTGAGCTAGAAATCACATGATAAAACTTCCATTTATGCAGTATAGCTCTTCTGAGTCAGTCATGATGATAAACAGCCTTCTTTCTGATGCTGACGCCACAGAACGGAGCTAGGCGTTTGCTGCAGAAGCAGTACGTGTATTCCGACCGTCTTCTGACAGCTGCACTTATCCACAGTCCTTCAGGCTAAAATCTGTCCATCTCTTCCAATGGCACACTTAAGCGAGCCTCTCAGCACTGAGTTTTGAAAATTACACTAGACTAGTTCCTCTCTTTCTCAGTGTCGGCGTAGGAGGTGAACACATACTAATTTACCTCCTAGCCAGCCCTATCAAAAGCAATGAAGCTTCACGCGGCATGAGTCAATACGTACTTTTCAAGGTAGGTTTCATGGTCTTCAGCTCTCTGTTGAAAAGTCCTTTACTCCATTAATAACCCCATGCAGAGTAAGTTACAACTAAAAGTCAGTAACACTACTGGAATCCAACTCAAACCAGAGTTATTTTATTACAGTTCCTTAAAAGCTTAGAAATTAAAGTTAGCTTTATTTTAAAGATCAGTTTGGGTTCTTTTTCCACACAGGAGGGCAATCCCAAATTTTCAGCAGATACTACTGACCAATTTCTCCCTTAAGAATTTAAAGTGCACCTCCAAGTCCTTATTTCTGCTTTTCAAGAAGTGCTTGTAGCAAGGAGTCAGAAGTACAGAGAAGGGCAACCACAATGAGTAATGAGATGGAGCAGCTGCCTTTCAAGAAGGGTCTAAAAGGTTTGGGAGCTTTCAATTTGGAAAACAGATGCTTGGGTGATGGGCAAGAGCAAGGTTGAATGCACAGCTAAATGAGGTTGAATACAGAACTATTATTCGCCAAGCCCTGTAACATTAGTTTCAATGAATGCCCCCCGTCCTAGCAGGAAATTAGTTTAAGAAGCACTTCTTTACGTAGCAGGCAGACAAAATCTGAAATCCGTTGCTGCAAGAGATTGCAGAAGCAGAGACATTCAAAAGGGACCAGACAAATTGATGGAAGACAGATTCAAAACAGGAACTAAAGGAAACAAAAAGAAAGCTACACCCAAATATCTCTGATCCAAGTGGCTGATATGTTGGAGAAGTACGAAGGGAACAGGCTTCAGACAGCAAGCAGGCTCACAGCCTTTCCTGACACAGGATCTGCCACCGTCCCAGACGGAGTACAGGTGCAAATGGACTCGTCTCACCCATCTTATTTCTTTCAGTCTTGCAGTCACATATATTTCTCAATGTGCAATTAGCAAGAGCTGAATTAATGAACAGTGTGAACAGAATATGACTTTTGTCTGTATCTGAAGGTGACAAGGCAAAAAGCCTTTATAAAGGAGCCAGAAGCAACCTTATGAAGCAAGACAACAAAATTCTTTTCAAAAAGTCCTCAAAGAAATATTTGCATTCCTCCAGCAGAATAAATTTAGGACACTGAACAGATTTTGAATGTGCTATTCTTGATGAAGTCTTTTGAAATAAAACCAGTGTGACAATAATATATTTTATTTCCTATTTCAAACCAAATAAATGAAATATTCATCATTCAGTATAATCACTGCATAATCACCACTTAATTGAGTTTTAACCACTAGCACATATCTCAGGGGCAAGCATAAAGCATTAAGTACCTAAAACCCACACAACATATATAAAATATTTCAGACACATGATCTCTGACCCTACAGGGAGTTTGAGAAACAAACCAACCAATCCATCAGAACACCTTCTGCAAGTTCATACATGGAAAAGTTATGCAGTATTCAATACTCCATTAAATATTCAGGCTCTCCTGATATAGCTGCAGTCAAAGAACACAAACCCCATGATTATGCAGATTTAAAAATCCATAAACAACCACAAAGATGATCTTATGCTTGCAAGACACAGACCATCCAATTTAACACAACAGCTCTCCAAGTAGGAGTAGCATCTCCTCTCACCCATTCAAAAGTCCCATTGAACTTTATGGCCTCAGAATTGGCTAGATGAGGATTTAGATAGGTGTCTGTCCGATTTTGACCAACACCTCCCAAACAGCAACATAACACATGGATGGGTCTGTGTGGTAGCTCATTGAGAGTGCTTTTCATGAATGCATCATGATAAAGCCACAAAAGGTATTTCCGGTTTCAAGACAAATCAAAACCTCTGGAAGACCTTTCTCATTTAAAGCATCTTCTGACAAACTTGGGCAAGCATCTGGAAAACCATGGGGAATCCATAATTTTGAGATGACATTATGACTGAACTTTGCTTGGAGTTAGAATTCATTTGAAGACAAGTCTCAAATCAAAGCTGCATGGATGTAAATAGGAAGAGTTTACTTTTTTCTTGCAAAATTATGTTCAAGTTCCAGAATCCAGATGCAAGAGGAACAGGACAGTCCTGCTCTGAAAAACAATGGAGGAGAGTTTAAGACTACTCAATGGCAATGTCTCAATGTCCTTAAGGCAGAACCCTAACTGAACGAGAAGTCAAGCACTGCCTAAGGCTTTTCCAGCAAATAGGAAAGTTGATGTGACCGAGGCCGTGAAACAAAGGGGAAAAAAGAGAACCCCAGAAAAGATGTTCTCTCAATAGAGGGAATGAAACTGATATCTAGAATATTCCCCCCACCTTTTTAAGTTTTATTAAAGGCTTTTAAATTCATTAGCAAAAAACACCCCCAAAAACTAAACGATGAAAAAGAGAAGACCTACTGAGAAAGGACACCTGTCCTGTAGTCAGAGTCAGTGTTGCTTGATGTGAGAAGCAACGACATGGCAAGTGATAATTCTGTGGTCTTCGGTCCTCCTCCTTATTATTCAGTAAAAGGCTATCAGAAATCCCTCTTCCTCACCTCTGTTAATGGTAGAGAATCTGCTCAATTTTATTTAAAGCAGCTTTTAATTAAACCAGTTCAGTCAAACTTATCTCTGTCTTTTCCTACGGCTTTTAATCCACAGCTTCCAAGACTACCTATGCATAGAAATTGATAATTTCTTAAGTGCTAAAAGAAGAATATGAGACAGAGATCACAAAGAAATGTGCCAAGGTCTGTGAGCAGAGCCAACAGCACAATCCCACTTTGAGTGTCACACCATTGTCCTAGCTATGGGGCCATACTTTCATACCACTCCTTGTGAAGTACAGTAGGTCACACATAAAATACTGGTTGGAAAAGTTATCTTCAAATACGTGAAAAAATAAATGAGGTAATTGATTATGTCCAATATAAGCAGAGCTCTAAAGAAATAACACAGGGTTTTTAATTGTCATACCACCATACTGGGCTCTTCTGCACCCAACGAAAAAAAAAGTCATCCCCATCACTAGGATTCATTATCAACTTTGCCAACAGCCTCAGCTGAGGGACAGAGTACTGAGGAGGTAGGAAGCTTGGGCTGTGTATCCACCCACGGATGTATTCCCTCCAGGTCAGGTTTGAGGCGTATTTGCAAGGCATACATGTAGGCAGCTTGCTTTGACACTGCCTGCGCTGTGTCTGCCTGACAGTAGAAGAGAGAAGTCTTCAGGGACGATGTACAATCTAGCACTATTTATGCGCATAAAATTGTGATCACAGACTGAAGATAACAAAAATGCAGGGCTTCCTCCGAGCCTAAATCCACAGTGTGCAACAAGAAACCTGGAGTGCCAATTTTACATGTCAGTACAAGGAATTTTAGGACTGATGTTGCTCATGTGCATACTTTTATTTGAAAACTGTTTATGTCTTTTCATTTCACTGCATAAAGCCTGTGAATGGTCTCTCTTGACAAAGAGCTGCCAGTGAAATCAATCCTGACTTGCCATCCCTGTCACCGGCCACAGAAACAGGAGATTGGAAAACTGGACTAGTCCAGAAAAAGTGTAAATCATTTGATTATTTCAAAATATTAGGGAAAAAAACACCCCAAACCCCAAAACCAATTAGAGCAGCACACATAGAGACTTACACAGGAATGTATAAACTCACCACTTTAAGCATTAAACATTCAGTTCCAGGGACATTTCATCAGTTCATATAAATAAAATGTTAAAAAGTATCTAAGATTGCCTTAAGATTTTCATTAAAGGAAAAGAACAGCTCCAAAACCAGCCTCAGCATGAACCCCCTACACCAGCCCCTGTCAAACAGACCATGAACTGGCACAGCAAGGTCAACACCACCACAGCCTGCAAAAATCTGGTGCTTAGAAAAGACACTACCAAGGCCTTAAGCCCAAATGTTATACAGATCTGTTTTACAACAGTCTTTAAGGTTGGGAAAGGCATATTGGACATTGCCTTCTCCACAGGCTTCACTGTACCACCTTCCCCATCCCCCTAGTTATTGAAGAAGAACAGTGATTATTTGAAAGAAATCTCTCCAATATTGCCACACTCCTTGCCTGGAAATGCAAAACCATTCATTGCTACGAGACCCTCTCAACATAAAAGTAGAAGGGGGAGACAGATTTTTTTATGAGCTATTTATTAAATATAAATATTTCATATCAGCATATGAATTAATTATGTAGCGGCAGGTAAACTCCAGATGGTGCCAGCTTGATCTGAAACTTTAAACAGAAATCTTCTGAGAAACCCACTCAATATTAGGGAGTTGGGCACATAACTATTTTTGGGGGTTCTGAAATGAATTGTTTCCTGCATTCCTAATAAAAATAAAATAAAAAAATCTTTGTTTTCTTGGCATCTGGTAAGTGTCCCAAAGGACACATCTGCAGAACAGAGAGGTAAGGGAAAGGAGGCAGTGGCAATTGTCACCTTGCAGTCAAGATTCACCCAAACCGGTTAATGTGCTCTGCCAGAATATGGCAAGTCCATGTTCAAGTCTATCTCCCACCCGAGAGGACTCATACCTCTCTCACTTTCCTGGAAGTAAACAAACATCAAACTGCAGGCAGTCAGAGGAGACAACATCTCAGATTATTGTGCTGGCAGTGTTTCTACTTGCATGAAACACATAAATATAGGAGTAAATGCCCATCTATGCCAACATCCTATCTCCACCAGGAGACATTAGCAAAATTTTTGGGACATCGCATAAAGAACAGCAAGGACAGAATTACCTCCTTCTCCAACAGACCCAAGCAGATTCCCCAGATCCCCCACATAACCACTTCCCAAGTCAAGTTCATGCTGTTTAGTAGCAACCAAAAGACCTAACATCTCATCCTTTTTTCTCTTTAATTTCTGTGTTCTTTTGTCTTTAAAGGGGTATAATTGGAACAAACACTGCAAACACAGGTCTCCCTCTTCAAAGAAAATATAAACCACTGAGCTATGGTGTAGCTTTCCACCTAGCTTAGTGCATATTTCCTTTGTATTTTACACAGTGGAGAAGACTGAAAATGTCAGCAATTGACATAGGGTATATTGGAATTAATCTGTCTCCTGAAGGCTAGGAACTCTTCCAGTAGAAGAGTGATACACACTCAAATCATCCTGAGGACATAAAGGAGATAAAACCAGCCTCCCACACTCCGGGTGAATGCCAAGCTTTTCAGAAAAAAAGTTCTGCTCTCCTCTGACCACAATACGGTAAATCTATACTTTCAATTCCTTAGCTTTTGGAAGTACCTAAACAAAACCAGACTTTTAAAGTGCTAAAGCTGTTTTGATGTGCTGTTATTTGTATTTTGACTAAAACTACTGGGTGGCATTGACCCAATTTCGCAAAACTTCAGACTGTCCTAGAAGTGCACTTTTCAGTGAATGAGGAATTAAAAGCAAAAAAACTAAAACAAAAAATCTCCAACCCAAACGTTAGTTCTTGCGGCATTTCAGTGTGTGTGAATGCAGCACTAAAAAAACAGCAATAAGTTAGAGATTAGTCAGCTATCCAAAGATGTGGGATGCAGGTGAAAACTTTTGCCAAATAAATATTACTATTGCTAACAGTCTGAGTCCAATTAGATCAACAGAAAGTCATTAAATCAAGTATACAATCCCAATACAAGTATAGCTCAGTGGTAAATGTCCAAGTGTGCAAATCATAAGAGATGCATGGGATAAAAGCCTGGATATATCTATTAATCTTAGAGTCACTACTAACAGGATGCACTGAACAAACATTAGGGTGACAATTTGTTAATTCCAAAAGTAGAGGAGTCCCAATTAAAGAAATTTTGTTCCAGACCATTCACGTGCCTGGATGGATTCATCCAATCTATAAGATGGCTAGCATGAGACTTCCAAAAATGCCCATGTTTAGAACTCCATGAAAAGAAAGGGCTCATTGCAAAGCATGCACTTACATAAATCAAACCAAGTGTTTACTGTGACGTCAAAGCAGTTTCCTAGTACTGCACTGAACTGGGAAACCAGAAGTCAGAAATATTAAGCTTCTAATTCTGCCACTGACACCGTGCATGTGTACAATGCACCGTGCATCTGTACAATGACTATGCATCTGGCCTGGATGTGACAGGAACATGCTATGGCATATTTAGTATCTCTAAAGTACTATAAAATCCTTCTGTGAGAAGTGCCAGACAAGCACACTTATTGTCATTACAAATAACTGCAAAATTCTGGTTTCCCATAAAAATCTAAGTACTAACTGTCAGAGACTTCTGAAGCATAACAGCCCGATTTGTTCTTTGTTTGATTACTTGCGTTTGAATAAAGCATGAAGAAGTACCGTAAATGTACAAACAGGTTTAATCTCATTTGGAAGATGGATATTTGGAGAAGCTGTTACCATGAATACAACAAATATCGAAGTCTAGGACATCATTAAGAAAGAGTAGCTCCTCCAGAACAATGCACAGCACTGAAGGAGAAAGAAATGGTGATTATTTTTTTTTGGTAGTTGAAGAGCCAGGTATTAAAGTCAGGTACATGATTTAATTTTCCCGCCTCCAGTGTGTGTTCTAGGAACAGGCATCTGGGCGCGAGCACCACCTCTGCCCCTGCAGGTCTAGGTAGACCTTGCAGGCAGAAGCTGCCCACTGGCTGTAACCATCATGGTGGCTCCACAGGCTGATACATGTGCAGCTCCCAGGCACAAAGGTGGTGCACCCCTGCCATCGACCGGCTGCAAAAACTCCCAGGCTAAGGGAGGGCCCAGTCCAGACAAATCTGGCAAGCCTGTGTAGACAGGGAGGTCAAACACTCTGAAGAGTCATTTGTTCATGCGGACAGCTTCACAGTCAGGTCTCAGTCCTTCCTCAAGACCCACTTGTTTACAATCCTTACAAGCGAGGCAGTACCCTTCGAGGAGACATCCAGGGAGTCATTAGCAGTGCTAGAATAACACTTGCAAATGCTGACAATGAAATTACACGTGCCAGTCTAACTGCTGTGAATAAGGCTGCCAAGATTTCTCTAGGCGGTATCAGGAAACCCCGTATTAATTGTCCCTTCATAACCTTGCTTCACGTGGTGTTTAAATGTTCTTGCTTGAAGGAAAGCCTTTTTGCAAAGGGTCTGTTTCCTAGCCTCTCTAGATTTTTTTTTTTTTTTAAAGGTTTGCTACAGGAACATTTCAAAAGGAAACTTCTTACAAGTTATTAATTTGGCTCCATGAGGCACTTCCAGACAGCAGGATATTTGCAGACACTGCTCTTTTTTTTTTCTCCGTCAGACTTGCTTTTGGAAATTTATTTAACTGAATCTATTTAACTGAACTTGAACCTTTGTAAGAAATTTAATATCTTTACAGTCTATTTCCTTGGAAGCGCGCAGATCACCAATTAGGATCTGAGTTAAAACTCCAAAACATGTAACCCGTTATCCTCCTCCCCACCAGTGAGAGTGCTGCCACCAAATCCAATACAACTGGTACATTCCAGCTGGACCCTGGGGTTTCTGCCACAGACTAGCAACCCACATCGTCAAAGCCTGCATCTGGAGATCCCAGCACATAGAAGAATATACTGCTAAAATTAATCAGATTATACATGCTGTATGTGACATTGGCAAGGTAGACAAAAGTAAAGCAAAGTCTTGCACAGTGTCTCTGCTTTAGATCTGAAAATTGCCCTCATACCTGTTTATACTGTATTGATATACCTTCAGCACTCTTATCCATCTGAAACAAAGAAATAA
This sequence comes from Anarhynchus alexandrinus, assembly GCA_008711295.1. Classification (NCBI taxonomy): domain Eukaryota; kingdom Metazoa; phylum Chordata; class Aves; order Charadriiformes; family Charadriidae; genus Anarhynchus; species Anarhynchus alexandrinus. The sequence continues at coordinate 2,634,371 of VUYV01000095.1, read as the reverse complement.
TATTTTTCTTTGATCCTAGGCGGGAGTTTACAAACATACCTCTCATTAATGTTGATCTCAATGAGGTATCATTTCAGTTTCACTGGTTTTAACAAGTTAATATAGTACTTGAATTTGGTCTTCCTCCTCTCTTCACTACTTCACACTTGCATATCAGTCCTGTTAGGATTATTCTCAATGTATCTGCACAGTTGCAAAGTAAACAGTTTTCACGTTACAGAAGCTCCCACAACAGCTCTCATGTATCCTTACATGCTCTTTCACAAAAACTCTCAACTTAACTCACATCTTTTTCCAGATGTGTAGTTTGACACTGAAAAATTAAGTCCATTAAACACCTGAGATTTTACATGGTATCATAATAATTTGATATTACCCATGGCCTGTGCCTGCCCATGTTCTCTACAGTTCACAGAAAGCTTACCAGCTGCACACGCAGTCTCCTCTGCCTACTTTCCATCTACATTATGCAACAACCATATGTTTATTAAAAACATTCCCCCAACACTCCTTTGACCTGACAGCAACAGCGGCTTATTCCAGGGTTGATACACTACTAAAAAGAGGAAGCATAAATATGAAGGAGAAAAGGTCTGTACACAGGGCAGCCCACAATAACGAGGGGTCACCCATACTGCAAAGGGAATTCTAGGGAGAAGCAGCAAGGCAAACCCTCAAATCTCTTGCCTAACATACAAAAAGGAGAAAAAGCGTGCAAGCAAACAGATATTCAGGCAAAAGGAACAGAATGGAAATGTGTATTTCTTTCAAGTAAAAAGGATTTTTAATTATTTTTTTAACACTTAATTGCAACACATGAGAAATGGATTTACAGGGTACTTTTATAGGCAGATGGTACAATCTTTCCCTTTGCAAATAGGGGAAAGTAAAGAAATGATGGGAGAGGCAAAGTCCACGTGGGAAGTGGATGTGCCCAGGCTGAATCATAGATGGGACTGAAGAAAGCCTAGAAAAGAAAGAGAAGAGGAAAGTACAGAAAAAGTCATAACATTTTAAAAAGAGAACAGAGACTCAGCAGCTGAGGAAGTGGAAACTATTGCAAATCATGAATTCAATAATGTGCAAAAGGGAGAAGAAAGACATCCTAAGCTAAAAAAGGAGGAACAATGGTCCGGAGCAAGGCCAGGAGGAGGAGGAAACCAGGTCAGAACTGTAGGTGGAGTGAGGATTATGTGGCAGCTTGAAGATAAGGTTAAACAGCTTGAGCTTCAGGGAGCAAGAGGTGAGGAGCCAATAGAGCAATTCAAGGTAGAGAAGATGATGTGGTTGGAGCAACAAGAACAGATGACAACTATACCTTCAGGACAGTGTACGGGAGGGAAAACTAAAAACCCACATAAGCAAGAATAGGGGAAGCCAGAAAAAAAAACCCAAACCCTACACCACAACAAAAAAACAACCCAGCAGCCACCCAGACTCCAGCAGTCAAGCCGAGAACTGCAGAAACATTTTCAGAGCCAGGATTGATGTTCCCAGATGAATCACAGGCGCTCAGAGTTCCTTTTGCTCACTTCCTCTCCTCACCGCAGCCTCTTGCCCCCTTCCCACCTTCTCCCAAGCTACCCTTAGCTCACCGCTGCACAAATTCCTCAGGGCTAGGAGACTGCAAGGAACTGTGCTCATCTCCTCCCCAGTTTCTCCCTGAAGACTTCAATTAACACTACGGGAGCTCTCACTGGCTTTGGCTGCACCCGATTTTTTCGTGAGTCATCTTCCCCTCTGCAAGTGAGGGATAAACCCATGAGCAGAGATGCAGGTAGGAGCCAGGCTGAAGCACACATGGTCTTCTCAGTTGTCTCAAAGCAGCCCAGGAGGCTCCTTGCTCCTCACCAGGTTCCTGGGAATTATCCAGCCCTGGAAATTGTCCAGCACCTCCCAGGCAGCTCACAGGGGGTACTGGCAACTTCAGCATGAAAAAAAGATACTCTGGGAAGCAAGAGAAAGCAAAACCAGCCCTAATTCACAGAGAAGCACACATGTTCCCTCATCCATCATCTGCTTTGCCTATGAATTGCACTCCATTTTGCCTATGAATTGCACTCCAATTGGATGCCACCAACAGCTAGCACAGGTTCATCAAGAGCCAAGACAACTTATAGTCAGAGCAATTTTACACCTTCAGCGTACCTGCGTAGCAGGTCTCACCACGCTACAGGGCAAGGGGAACAGGAGCCGACATGTCTCACCAGAGCGGCACAGGGGTGACAGAGCTGGGGACTCTCAGTGCAAACACACCACCGCCCGACACCCACAGTTTCCAGCGCTTAATCACTGTGGATGGCTATCACAGAAATAAATGCATATTCGCAAGCTATTCTTAGCGTTCACCGGAGAGGCGATTACCAAATTACCCAGTTACATAATCTCTTTTATGTAATCACTACGATGCTCTTCTCCTTATGCAACACGGAGGGCAACCACGGCCGGCTGAAGTAGCTCCTTCCCCGAGGAGAGCTGCACTGGCAGCACCGTGGGCGGGCGTGCTGGCTACCGCAGGTGCACGGATGAGCGACAGCAAGAGCTGACTTGAGGCAACCGAGGTTTTTAGAAGCATCAACATATAAACATATACCTTCATCCCAGGGGAGGCACAAGCACCCCTGTGTGCGCTGCTCCAGACGATGCACGGAACAGAGATCACCTTGGTTGAGATGCCAAAGTCATAGGTGCCCAGCACCCTCTGGGCAGCCTGACCCAGCACTCGCTAGAAGCATGTGGGATGTCTCCATTGACTTTTAATGGGCTTTGAATGAGGCCCAGGATTAGAGCTTTAATAAAAATAGGAGGTCAAGATTACTACAGAATTAAAACAAGCTTAATCCAAATGCCCCTGGCTTTGCGCCGTGGTCATGCCTGTGGTTTCCCGTGCACAGGGAAAGCCAGGTGAAGCTGCAGCCAAAATGGGTTCCCGCAAGGCACCTCATGACAGGCACACACACAGGGAGCTGGCAGTGTGGGTCAGCATAGCCACTTCAGGAAGTTTTACCCACCAGAAGATTTTGAGCATATCCCAATGCATCTCCTAGAGCATTTTCAGGATCTCGTCTGATGCCTTCTAGGAACACTGTGGACATCTATGCAGACAATTGACAGCTACAGAGTCTAACAAGCTGTATCCACTCGGTGGATAAAGAACTGGCTGGACGGTCGCACTCAAAGAGTTGCGGTCAACAGCTCGATGTCCAAGTGGAGACCTGTGACGAGTGGCATTCCTCAGGGGTCGGTACTGGGACCTGTACTGTTCAACATCTTCGTCAGCGACATGGACAGTGGGGTTGAGTGCACCCTCAGCACGTTTGCTGATGATACCAAGCTGTTTGGCGAGGTAGACATGCTGGAGGGGAGGGATGCCATCCAGAGGGACCTGGACAGGCTGGAGAGGTGGGCCCAAGCCAACCCCATGAAGTTCAATAAGGCCAAATGCAAGGTCCTACATCTGGGTCGGGGCAATCCCAAGCACAAATACAAGCTCAGCAGGGAATGGCTGGAGAGCAGCCCGGAAGAGAAGGACCTGGGGGTGCTGATTGACGAGAGGCTCAACATGAGCCAGCAATGTGCGATCACAGCCCAGAAGGCCAACCATATCCTTGGCTGCATCAGAAGTGTGGCCAGCAGGTCAAAGGAGGAGATTCTGCCCCTCTACTCCACTCTCGTGAGACCCCACCTCAAGTACTGCATCCAGCTCTGGAATCCCCAACATAAGAAGGACATGGACCTGCTGGAGCGTCCAGAGGAGAGCCACAAGGATGATCCAAGGGCTGGAGCACCTCTCCTGTGAGGACAGGCTGAGAGAGTTGAGGCTGTTCAGCCTGGAGAAGAGAAGGCTCTGGGGAGATCTTATTGTGGCCTTCCAGTACCTAAAGGGGGCCTACAGGAGAGCTGGGGAAGAACTTTTTACTAGGGCATGTAGTGATAGGACGAGGGGGAATGGCTTCAAACTGGAAGAGGGAAGGTTTAGACTGAACATTAGGAAGAAATTTTTCACTTTGAGGGTGGTAAGGCACTGGAACAGGTTGCCCAGAGAGGTTGTTGAGGCCCCATCCCTGGAGGTGTTCAAGGCCAGGCTGGATGTGGCCTTGGGCAACCTGATCTAGTGGGAGGTGTCCCTGCCTATGGCAGGGAGGTTGGAACTCAATTATCTTCAAGGTCCCTTCCAACCTAAACCATTCTATGAATTTACTAACATTCACCTGGTGCTTGAATAAACCAGCATCAGAAGTGTTACCCGCAGTAAGTGAGAAGCACAATTTAAGTCCTGGATTTCAGAAAATACAGCCTCTGAGATCTGCAGATCATCTGCGAATCCTGCGACACTTTTCCATTACCACAGCTCAGTGTTAAGCTCAGCTAGCTGCGTGCTGCTGCCATTAAGGGAAAAATCCAAAACCGTGAAGCCCCTCAACAGCAAGGCATTAACACTGCTAAAACCCCAAGTCTAGTTCTGAAAATACCAAAGGAATGGAAGATGGAACAAAATAACAACTTCAATCCCAATTCACCTCTTCCGAATGACACTCAAATCCAAAGGCCTTGGCTTTTTCTCAGGGTTACGCAACTGGTAGCATTTGGCCATTATTTGGCACTTACTGTCTCCTCTGCTGCCTAGTTTTCCTAGAAATACAGATCATCCCAAGCAATATGCAGGCAAACCCCCAGCCTTAGCGTGGCATGACATGCTTTATGTGGGGACACACATGCACAAGTTTGGGAATAGAGATTGCTACTGTTTCAGCTACAGAAAAAAAATTATGAAGCAGCTTAATGTTATCTTACGCTATCTAAAACTACGGGATGACCCAGTTCTGAAGAGGTTTAACCCAATCCCGTAAGCTATTATTACTTCTGAATGACAGCCGGGAGATGTGAGTGCCTCAGTTGAAAAGCAAATCAGAGCAGAATTGGGGTCCCTCACACAAAACCCCACTGCACACATTAATGCCCATCATGACAGCGCTGCTCATAGCTCAGGACCAGCAGGCATTCTCAGCACTACTGCTGCTCAAACCATTGAAAATCATGATTCTCGTTGGGCATATTTGTTTGGGATAGACAAGACAGCACTCAAGATAGGAGCAGCTTGTGTCAGCCTTAAAAGGAAAACATGAAATCCTGCCAAACTTAATGGCATTTGAACAAATGAAGGTGGACTTTTACATGCTTTACCCATCCTGTACCAGGGTGAACCCACTGCTCTGAATGTGGTGTGGTGAGCTGGAAACCCACACTGTAAGAGAGCCAGCAGTGAATTCCTGGATCTCACTTATGCCAGCATCGAGATAATTATCTGTAGCGATGAGCAATACATTTTTCCTCTGAGGAGCAGAAATGAAAGAAAAGACTTGCTTGACTCATCCTTGCCTGGTTCTTGCACCAAGAGCTGAAGCACGCTTACAGTCACCCGCTACAGCAAGACGCTCCTGCACCAACTTTTCTGCATTTACAGAGATATTGCGGGGAAAGCTAATAGGAATTTGCCAAGTTAACAGGTTTTCTATCCACTTCAGTGAAGGTATTTAATAAAACTGGGAAAAATGAAACACTGCATTACACCTGGGCAATTCCCCAGGTAGAGACTGCTATACTGTCTGTTATCATACCGTCATGCCTAAATAGGAATCACTGTGCAGTACAAGCACTTTAATTTCAATCTGTTGTGTCTACACTAAAGGGATTGTACTAAAATCAGTGTGGTATAAACAACTAAACTTCTCTGGTTAGGTAAGGTACCTCTCCTGTCCAGAAAGGGAGAAATACAGACTCAGACCAGGTGACATGGAGGACACCAGGACACAAAAGAAAATTTCATTGGCCTACCTATGTCCATCAGGTGTGCAAACAGACACAACTGTGCCAGCAAAAATACAAGTTCACAGCAACTTTTAAACAAGCCTNGCTTACATTCCCTGACAGAGCTCCTAATTTCTTGAAGACACAAACCTTCTAGATCACAGGCACACTACCAGCTCTTAACGCCATGGTAGTACAAGTCTGTCACTGCTGCCAACACCGAGCTACGTAGAGTAGGTCTACAGAAGCATCACTCTCCCTTGGGTGGCAATGCCATTGAGCCCCAAGAGGATGATGAACAACACGTGCAAGAAAATACTCCTCTCACATCAAACATAAGGCTCTTGAACCACGTGCTGCCTGTGGTCTTCAGTCTGCCATCAATGAGACCCCTGCCACCCTCCCACATGCTCACCTTCCTCTCATACTAATTTCATTTCAGGGTTCTCCATTTCTTCCTCCTTTGAGGGAGGATCCAAACAAACTGGAATGCATGTAACTAGAAATGCATAAAAATACATTAAATGTACATGCCTTAACTTAAAGTATTGGAAAGACAGATTTGTACAGGTATGGGCTGCATACCTGGGGGCCGTGATTCTCACCTCTAATTTCACCAGCGCAAGACCTGAGCAGGACGGATCCACCCTCAAAATTATTGCCATGTATTTAGTTGCATGATGCCCACCAACATCAGAGGTGGGAGACCAAGTCAACTGGCATGCCATCATTCCTACTCTGGCAGGAAAGGAATAAGCTGCTTACAGAAGGCTTGAGTGCAGCCAGTGCTGGAGTCAGGGCACTGCCCTGCTTCAGCACCCTCCAAAAACGGCCACTTTCTACTGTCACTGAACTTTGAACCCAAGATGCAGATCACTTCATGGTTACTTCCAATGAAAGGGATGCAGCCAAGGTGGGTTGATTTTTTTTTCAGACCTCCAAATGAGAGTCACAGAGGGAATGACGTGCTAGAAAACTGCTAGGTTCACAGTTAACCAACAGCTGGACTAGAGGACAATGGTCCCTGCTGCGCTGCAGCTGATGGTGGACCTTCCCTGGGAGTATGGTCTCCAGTCACAACCATCTCCCCACAGACTGGGAAGGCTGGGGAGGTCATTAGCTCCAGGTTGAGAACTTCTGCTCTGATGGGCACTTGGCAAGTGATGTGGGAAAACAACAGGGCACAATCTGGAGAAGTTAGTCCTATCTAACAGCATCTTTCAGGGGAAAACAAGAGAAAGACTCAGCTAGTTTTCCCTTCTAGTATTGTATGGAAAAGGTCTGTAGGATTTTCGTTGTTACAAATACGGTATTGTTTGTCCTGTAACTCCCATTAGGTGACATCTAACGTACTGAAACAAGTGTGTTACCAAAATGGGCACTCCACTCCAATCCATACATTCCCCCCCCTCCCTTGCAGCAAGTTTCATGGTGCTACCATTGCACAAACCTCTGCTGAACCAATAAAAAACTATTCCCTCTCAATTTTTTCCCCATGCTCTTTTTGGTGGCTTAGTCTTCCATAGCGTCAGTGGGTTGATCTGATTCTTCCACAGCCGCACAGTCACTAGACCTGCAGGAGCACACAGACAGCAGAACGAGGGGTTAGGAACCACCCTTGCCAGCAACAGCCCACCCCTGCATTGGATCAGACAGATCAGAAACCACTTCTTGCTAATTTCTTTCCTTCCTTCCACCAGGCTGAAAGCTGAGTCATTGAGAAAAGAGGAAGGGATTTTTACTTGAGTTATTTAGAACACGGGTTAACACCCATTTAGTGCGAAGCCGAAGACACGCTTGAGAAGAAAGAAGTTTTTAACTCAGCAGTGAAAACTTTTCAACTTAATATGTGAGAAACCTGTCAAGATACATTGTTCTCAAAAACAAACAAAAAAAAGAAAATAAAAAAGAAAGCATTCAACAAACCCAGACTCCCCTCTCACGCTCCCTCGAAATACCAGGCATGGTATTTCATCTCATGTATTACCTTACCGATGTCAGGAAAGTGATAATATCCACTATTTAAGACCTTATCTTTCCGTTATCTTGGAAGTGCTGTTTAACACCCACAATCCCAGGCTGTGTCCCCAGCCTCTAGACAGACCTAAGATTGCCCAAAAGGCACTATTTGAGCAAAGGAAAAAAAAGATTGTTTTAGAAAGGCTTTGCCTCTTGCTAGTCAGAAGAAAGTTTGTATTTGCCATAATAAACCCTAACAGGATTTCAACAAAGCCTCCAGCAAAACACAAAAACTGTGGAAAGAGCTGCATTGCTGAGGATAGAAAGCAATCCAGCATCTTCAAAAATTAGGCTTAAAAATTCAAAAGAGCTACCTTTCTGTAATTTTTTGTTTTTACTTTATATGGATTTTACTTTGTATCACAACAGATTTGAAGCACATCGGTAGCCACCTTGTCTCAGCAAGAAATACGAAATTTTAATTTTAAATTCTGTAGCATAAGCTCAGGCATTAATCTGTTCTTGCCTGTAAACTCAGCCTACACAGATGAGCAGAGCAAACCTCTATGTGGGCACGCTCATTCCAGTTTTCCTAAACCTCTTCCTAGTGGAGTAAACCAAAATAAATTTGCATTAAACCAAAGAGAGTTTCCACTGAGCCTTTTATCACTGATTTTAGCTAAATCCATTTTCAAAGAGCAGTTGAAGTCTGAAGGCTTGCTTTGGGCAAGTTTAACACATCCTTCCAGGCACCTGCATTAGCTGAGTGGGAAGTACTGAGATAAGAGAGTCAGAGGACTCCCCTTTTATAGAGAAAGCATAACAGAAGGTGCTAAACATTCTTGACTGCTGTAAAAAAAATATAATCAGTTTTCATAGATGCTTTTTCTGATGAAAAAAGAACCACCACATAGCTATTCGCACCTCCCCTTAGAGGACGCAAATGGCACTCGGCCACCATTCCCTTCCCACAGCGAACACAAATCCGTCTCCTCCTCAGCAGGAGCAAAGTGAGAAAAGTGTGCAAGCTCAGTCCTCCTGCCTGGAAATCACAGCCCATCTCACTGCTGTCAAGAGGCAGGGAAGACTTGCCAGCACCAGTTGGATCCCCAAACTATAAATCATAAGTAAGTTCTTTCCTGCAATAGCTGCTTTCCAACTGCCTGCAAGAGGGTAAGAAAAAAAACCACCAAAAATTGTTTAAGCTGCTAAGCATAACTAAAACTAACAAGCAGGAGAGGGTTAATGGACACATCTACACTAACAACTCCCTTGCAGAATTTTTGGGATAGACTTTTCCCCATCAGTCTGGGCAGGATTATTCCTCCCACCACCCACCGACACAACACCCACAAGAGTTATAACATCAATTGGACAGTATCAGGGGACTTCCACAGAGACATCATAGAGACAACAACCCTGGTGTGCACGCACATTCATACATTCAAGGATACATACATTCCTATAATACGTATATAAAGGAAAACCTGACAGCTAAAGGATAGAGAAAAATACCAGAAACTGGGGCAGGGGTAGGGGTTCCCCATAATCCTCACAACCTCTTGAACTCTACCTGTGCCTACTATGATCAAAATGTGGGGTTTTTCCTTTAAGACTGGTGGTTTTGCCCATCTCAATGGGCTTGTTCCTACAAAGATTTGAAAAAAAAAAAAACCAACCCCAAAACCACAACAAACCTCTTCAGGAATGACGCATATTTTAGGTTTCTCTTATTTGCTAAAGTCTGTCCTGTTTAAATCCACTTACAAAAATAATACTAAAAAGCTCCACACAGCAGTTACCCAACTGAGAAGCACTAGCCAACTTTGCTTTTATTTAAACAAATCTTGTATGACAGACTGTCGGGAGTGTTTGAATTTTATTTCAAGATAACACATTTTGCTGTTCACACGACATGTCCATTCTTTAGTTCTTTTAAAAAGAGGTACTTGACTCTTTTGTAGTATCTTTTATCTGACAAATTAACAAGAAGAGGACTAAACTGATTGGTTTTTTCCAACCATCCAATTATCAGTATTTCTATCAGCTTCCACATTATAATTCTTAGTAGTGAGAAACTGAGCGTGTAGAAATATCAATGCCAGTATTTCCAAAAGTGATGATCTAAACTTTGTATAGGCATGTGGAAACCTTTGTGGTGGGACTCTCACCCACACCCACCTACAGCAACTACCATAGGCCTCAGCTTATCTTAATACAGACTACTAAAAAGTTTGACTTAAATAATCAGGCAGTTGCATGAGCTCCTAGGTTCCTCTGGACACACCATATGGGCCAACCAGAAGCTTAGGCACCGAGAATTATTCAACAGTTTTGAAAGTTGAGGCTACCCAGCAAGCTACTCAGCAGCAGTTACAATAAAATACCTTCTTTATTACCACTGCAGCACAGGCAGGGTCCTCTAACCAATTTAAACAGCTCTGTTCAGCCTCCCCATCCTCGAGTTGAGCTTCAACCACCCACGTCTCCTCTACCCAGCACTTCTACAGCTTGCAGGAGGGAAAGCAAACACTCAGTCTGAGAAGTAAGCCACCCAGAGATACCCTGGTGCCCTCATTCAAGCTGAAAATAAACTCGCTTCATCATCAAGGGAATGGGGGGGCTGCTTGTTTGGTTTTATTTTTTCCCCCCATTCCAAAGACAACGTTATTCATTAAAGTCATATTTAAGCTCAGACAGCCAAAGCCCTTGAGCTGTCTGATGAAATAAAAGCAGAAAAATCTTGATATATACCCCAAAGAAACATCACTTTAAGGACCTCCTCAAAGCCTTCCATAAAATTGAGAGCCATCTACTCATACAAAGCTGAGACAAAACACAGCCCTGTCAGTGGAACCACAAGCCACACTAGTGCGCCAGAACACAGGCTATTCGTGAATGTTGAAGTCACATACCCCAGTACTACGGGTCTACCAGACATTCAGGCTCCTGGAGAAACAGGACATTTCAGGCAACTGTGGTTAGTAACACACTGCTACCTCCAAGTAGCCAAATTAATTTGAAAGAGACAGATGGATGAAGATTCAACAGTGTTCATTTCTTCCTGCAAGAACCAAAATTACCTGTCAAGTTATCCATCTTAGAAGTTCCTCATTTTAGCTTACATGTTAAACTGTTCAACTGTGACTAATTTGTGAGCAAAACTCATGGCATCTTTGGCTTTTCTCCCCTAACAACAAGGTCTTCTCAGAGCAGAGTTTCCTGGCTCCTGGGGTTGGAGATTTTTCTTCTATCACGGGAAGTCTTTGTGGTTATGGTGGAAAACCCTCGTCAAACAAGAAAACTCCAAATTAATCCCCCTTTCCTACCACCACTGTGGTCCGGGTGTTTCTGTAATTAGTGTTTCTCAAGCTCTTATAGACAAAGGACCAGCATCCTAGCATTGACAGCCAGCAATTTCTTACACGCAAATCCTGCTTCGATAGCAATGCCTTCAGTAGCCTTCATGAAACAACCCATCGGCACACACAAGCGCCTTCTCCTGCCCCTCAGTCCCTCTTTTGCATCTTCTGCCTTTACATCAGGAAAAGCAAACCATCGCTTCCCCACGGGAGCGTAGCACAGTCAGTGACTGACAAGGATTCAACCTGAAAGCCACAAAGAAGCACTCCCCACATCCAAACTCACACCCGCCTTGAATTTGATGTCTGTTTACTTGTGAAGGAGTTCATTCCTTTTGTCAACATAACCAGAAATTGTGTTCTTGAATGCACACGGACAGAAAATACATGAATGTCTTGCAACAAGTATTTTGAGTAATTTAAGAAAGGCGAACTTTAAACGTCATTAAACTACTGCAAATTGCTCTGAAGGGCTAAATGACTTCCCCCCCCCCCTTATTTGGATAACAGTAAAAGTCTTTTGCAAACCGCTGAATGAAAAATATATTCCTCAGCTCACACTGTGTTAAATATTAACTAAGATCACATCAAAGCTGCAAAAAGATTTAAAACAATTGTAACAATGATACTTCAGATAATAGCCAGTATGGAAGTCAGTGCAGAAGACAGAAAAAGTTTCAAATACCAAAAACCTTCTAAACCAACCAGCTGTCTCCGATTCAATAATTTAAACTCCCAGCATTTTGTTTCTGGACTTTTTTTCCCCCCTGTAGAGTACAACTTAAAAACATTTTGTAATACTTCCTATTTACATAGCACCTCATTAAAAAAGGTATCCTAAGCACTTCCAAAAAAGAAAAAGAAATCCACTAAAACAGATGGCAAAACAAACATTCTTGATTAAAATAAAAAGGAAAAAAATCCCACAATTAAGACCAGTATAAAAGCTTAAGTAACAGCAACATGAGCTACATCCAAAGAGGATTTATGCAAATTACTTTTTTCAGGCATGCAGTATCTTTTTCAGTGGAATACGTGTTAGAGAGCAGAGACGTCTAATCAAACAGATCCTGGAGGGGTGAAGCCTTTCACACTCTCAGATGAACAAATTCCCTCTGGGAAATGCTGGTGCCTGTTTCATTTAATCGACATTTTGCCATTTGTGCTTTCTGAAGAGCTTCTGCAGAGTCAAGGAGCAATTGTGGGCCAGGCTCTGGGCCAGGTTTACAGCAGGGGTAATGAGACACTGCCCAATTAATGTGAAAAGAGTTATATTTATTTACATTAAATGGTGATTTTGATCTAAGTGTTTTAATGGGATGATGCTGGATGACATAGTGGGCAACATACCAGAAATCGTTCATCTACGTAGGTGGCATAAACTTGTAGTAAATATCATTTTCATGAATTATATCCATTACTGAAAACAATAATTACACAGCCAGCACTCTGGTTTCCATGTATGGGTTTGATGGTATGTTGTTGTTGTTTTTTTTTAAAAAAATATTCGCTTTCCATCTAAACTGCTCCATCACAGAGGCAACACAGCTCTCCACCCCTCCGATACCTTCAGCTAGCCTGCCTCTGAGCTTTACAAATATAAAGACATACCTAAGACAAGCCCACCGGCGTTCCCGAAGTCACCCCAGCACGCTGCCACCACCGCACGTGTCCTGGCGATGACCCAAGCGAGCGCGGTGGTAAACCTGCCGCCGAGAGCTGCCCAGGGCAGCGTGCCCACCATGAACCTGTGAACCCCCAGGGGGGTTACCCATGCCCCTCAACCTGCCCCCAACCCAACCCCAAGGTTAAACCAAAGAGACCAAGAGCCACCTCCCCGCCAGAAAACATCTACAGATCCGCCTGCTAAAAAAGGAGCTGGTTGCCCAGCCCCGTGACTTAACTGCGTGGCACAAATCCCCCCTCCAATTAACGTCAGCTGCTAATTTTTTTTTTTTGGTTGGTTGGTTGGTTTGCTTGTTTGTTGTAACTATTACAGCAGCGCTACTGAGGCTTTCCCAGAAGTTTAACCACGCTGCTCGCTGCCGCCACGGCTCCTCCCGAGCCGATGCTGCCGCACCTCCACCTCCCAATGTACATTATGTCCCCGAAAGGATACTTAAAATTAAAAAAAAATAATTAAAAAAAAAACAAAAAAGCAACAAACCTTCCATTTAACCCTTACTGAAAGGCACACGTTTGGTGTCCCTCGGAGAGCTAGCCGGTTCTTTGGGAAGAGGCAGCTTCCCACAGCCCGTGCCCCTGCCCACAGGTCCCGCGTTACTCCGCCCCGGCGCGCCGCGGATAACCTCCTTCTGCTCCCGCAATAAAACACCGAAGGGAAAGCCAAGCCCAGGGGGCTGCTAGCCGCCGCGACCACCGCACCCCGGGCAGCCTTCCCAGGGCAGCACAGACGGCTTTCGCCCGGCCCAACACCACCGCTCCCGCGCACTGCCCGGCAGCTTGTGGAGCCGTCCCGGCAAGGACACGAACCCCCAAAACAAATACCCTACCACCACCTCACACACACACCCCCCCAAAACCCGGCTGGGTACGGGCTGACAGCCCCCCCCCCTCGCCCGCGCCGCCCGCGGGGGCTCCAGGTCGCGACTGATGGCCGACACACACACCCCGCCCCCGCCGCCCTCCCGGGGTGAACCAGCTGCCCCGGAGCTGTCGGAGCCGCCGCAGAGCCGCGCTCCCCCCCACCTCCGACCCCCGGCCCACCTCACCTCCCACAGCAGCGAGAGCAGCAGCGCGACCCCGGGCTGGAAGCGGTTCATCTCTCCTCCTCCTCCTCCTCCTCCCGCGGCGGCGGCGGGCTCGCCCCTGCCGGCTCAGGCGCGCACGGGCGCTGTCAGCGGCGCCATCCCCGGCGGCGGGAGAGCTCCGGGGAGCGGGGAGGGGGGGGGACACAGGCACGGAGGGGCAGGGCGGGCTGACAGACAGCCCGGGGGAAGGGACGGCGAGAAACCCGCGCCGGGGGCAGCGGGACGAGGAGGGGTAAAGCGGCGGGGCGGGGACGGAGGCGGGGAAGCCCCGCAGCAGGGCGAGGGCGGGCTGACCCGCCGCCGATCCCCTCAGCAGCGGCGGCCGGAGCCGAGCGGGCAGCGCCGCGGCGAGGCGAAGCGAGACGGAGGGCAGCGCGGTGCTCGGGCGGGCGGCACAAAGAGGCCGAGCACCGCCGCGGCTGAGGGCGGGGAGAGGAGTGGGCCCGCCCCGGCACCGCCCCGCGCCGCTGCCCGGCCGGGAGGGGGCGGCGGCGGGGACGAGGGGTGGCGGGGGGAGCGGAGCGGGCCAACCGCCCCCCTGAGGGGCGAGTAACGGCCTCCCTGTCGGCCCCGGGAGGGGGCCGGCCGCGCTGATCTGCCCCTGTCCCCGGGAGGGGTTGTGCGGGGTCCCCGGGGGGGTGGAGGAAGGGTGATCAGCCGGTCCGGGTGTCTCCTCGGGTGGCGGCCCCGAGATGGAGGAGCGGGTCTTTGTGAGCCTGGTGAGGTTCAACAAGGCCGAGCTGGAGGGAGATGATCCTCCCTTCTGCTCCTCTCCGGGGACCACACTTGCAGTGCTGCATCCAGCACAGGACAGACGTGGGCCTGGTTGGAGCTGGTCTGGAGGAGAGCCACGAAAATGGCAAGAGGGCTGGAGCCCCTCTCCTGTGAGGACAGGCTGAGAGAGTTGGGGTTGTTCAGCCTGGAGAAGAGAAAGCTCCGGGGAGACCTTATTGCGGCCTTTCAGTACCTAAAGGCAGCTTAAAAGCAAGATGGGGACAGTCTTTTCACCTGTAGTGACAGGAGAAGGGGCAATGGCTTCAAACTGAGAGAGGGTAGATTTAGATTGGACATAAGGAAGAAATTTTTTACACTGAGGTTGGTGAGACCCTGGAACAGGTTGCCCAGCGAAACTGTGGGTGCCCCATCCCTGGACACATCCAAGGTCAGGTTGAACTGGGCTTTGAGCAACCTGGTCTAGTGAAAGATGTCCCTGCCCATGGCAGGGGGGTTGGAAAGGGTGATCTTTGAAGGTCCCTTCCGACCCAAATCATTCTGTGGTTCTGTGATTCTATGACGGCGCTGCCTCTGTCAGCCTCATGGGTGGGAACAGGAGCTACGTGGGCAGGTTTAGCCCCCCTGCCTACAGGGTGCACCTTTGGCATTTCAAAGGAGAGGCTGTGCCCCCACCCTGGTCCTTCTTTTCCTCAGCATGCTTAGTAACAGCCCTGGGTCATCTTCTTATAAAGCTCTCAGGACCTCAGAGACCTCTGGTCTTAGACCAGAGTGGAGGTGCTTGTCAACTCCAGCATTGAGTCCCGTGACTGGTGGCCGGTGTAGTTATACCCTGGGTGCTCCCTTCACCGCCACGTTGTCCTCGTGCTTTCAGCCTCCTTTTCCAAGCCCTTTCCCACCCTTACAACAGTTAGACACGGTGTTCGGTGGGATGGAGGCACACCTGTTCTTTAAGTTCAGGAGGGACCAGAGTTTACCGAGGTCTTCTGCCCTTGCTTTATAGGAGAGCTAGCTACTTAGTCCTCAGAATATCAAAATAGATAAGGGGAGGAACTCCCTTACCTACTCCTGTTTCCCTCTGAATGACAGACCTTTCTCAGCAGCATTTCTAGAGGAGGTGTACCCTCCCACCGTCCTTTTGTGGGCTGCCTGTTTAAAAACAATTAGCACATCATGCACAATTAGCCCATCGAGCTGTGCAACACGCAAGCTCCTTTGTTCAGCACTTCCTCGTTGTTGTAGTCTTCAAGGAAGAAACTTGCCATGTCCTGCTGCCAAGTTGCCCAGCAAAATGTCATCAGGTGGTTATTGCTTCCATACAGTGAACTTTAGGGGAGTTCAGGAGCGGCTTCCAGCTGGCAATGTTAATCATATGTCCTCTCAGGCCGAGGTCATATGCTCTATGTAAGAAGCGACTGTAAACTTTTACAAAGTCCCCCACAGTGTGTGACACTGCGTACTCAGAGGCAGCTGTACAAGTCCTTCCTGAATGACCACTGATTTTTGATACTTCTTTTTGTCTCTATTTGATGCCAACCAATCTGAAGCTGTGAGGTGTGTTTTGCAGATGAACGCTCACATCTCTAACTGAATTTGCTAAACGATGCCTAAGGAGATGTCACGGCCATCACTTTGTCCAACAGTGAAGACTGAATGAGGCAACTGTACACACAAGTCTCTATGTGTAGTCTGAGCTGAAAAGTCATGCTTTCTTACATCTGGGGTATAGAGAAAGACACATTGTACACTGGGTATCATCTAAGATGGATGTCTCGACGTACAAACACTAAGTCAGGCATCACTTCAAAAAGGCTCCAATTCATAGAAGTTTGAAAAGGACAGTTTTCAGAGCCCTGTCTTCATGTATGGCTTTAACACTAAACTCCCTTCCCACTCCAAATTTCTGTGTTGCATGACCCAGGAGATGGCATTTTGGAGACACACCAAGACGCGATGACTCTTCATGGAGACATCAAACAGCCTGACCTGTTTAGGGACGCCAAATGAGTCAATGTCAGTGCTGAGCACGGGTGCTCTGTGCCGCTGCTGTTTTTCCCAACAGGGGTGCTCTGGCAGCCCAGAGAGAGGCAGAAACCCTGACAGCACGAATTCTGGGAGGACTGAGAAAGGACTAAGGCATAAAGAAAAGGTAGGAGAGGAATCTGGAGTCTTGCAACCTAAGACACTACCACCTTTGAAGGCCAATGCTGCCTGCACTTTCAGCTGATGGCCCACTATCAAATATGCCTAAGCAAGAGCCAGCTGTCAGATACATTTCAGTTAATTATAAACACATACATCACTACTGAGTTTAGGTTGAGAACCAAGAAAGCATTAGATTTTATTTTATTTTTTTCTTAAAAAAAGAAGGCTTCAGCTGGGGCAAGAAAGGAAAAAAACCCAAAATGTTGTTTTTATCCAATAGGCAGATTAGCAAGAGTGAGATGGAAGCAGTGGGCTGGAGGAAGAGGAAGCCGCACAGTCTGGAAGCATACGCTTCCCAGTGCATGGTTTATTATCCAGCCTAGGTAAGGGTATGGATATCCTATGCTATAAAATTCTTTCCAGGCCAAGAGATAAGTTGAAAAAGGAAAACCAGCTCCTGACCCAGGAATAAATGGTTTCGTATTTCATTTCAATCATATCTCGGCTCCCTTAAGTGATGTCTCCTTTCATTTCCGCCTAGCTTCAAGGAACCATCTTCATCCCCAGGGAAAGCCCATTAGCTTTAATGGAGTTGGAGTACAAATGAACTTAGCCCAGCATGTGGCATTTTCTCAGCAAAAGTGCGAGTTGCAGCAGAGCCCCTTAGAGCTTGTCTAGGCGATAAATGAACACTTTCTATCCACCGCGCTGCAGCTCGTCGGTGAGGCAGGCAGGGCGCACGCACCGTGCTGGTTTGACACAACAGTGGAATGAGATAAGGCTTTTGTTGGAGGCGAGGTCCCTAGGTAAAAATCCATCCCCTTCCTTCACGTTCTGATTCCAGTCTTTCTTCAGATACAGTGTTCAAAGAGCTTAAAACTCCAGAGCACCCAGAATCTGCTCACAGAAACAAATATATATATTAAAAAAATAAATAAATAGTTCCAGGAGCATTAATGAAGCTTTATTTTATCTGATTGAGGCTTGCACTGCAGCTGGAATATTCACAATATCCCTTCTTCTCTGTGGATTCTTAGGTGCTCCTCAATAATATTGCCATCATTCTCTCAGTGGAGGTGCCAATATTAACATATTTCTTTTACTCAGCCATCTCTCTTTCCTGAGGTGTAAAAGCATACGTTATTTCTGAGACTGACACTCCTCTACCAATTTTTTTTTTCAAATTGAGTAACAGGTACAAAAATTCCCATGGGGGACCCACAGCATATATACATGCGGTTATTCTGCAGACCTTATTTATTTTGAACCCAGATTGGTGAATATTTTTAAGGAATATAGTGCTTATGAACTGCTTTTTATTGAGTGTTTTCTTGTTTATGTTGAAGCAGTTGTTTCTAATACTATTGAGAAATACCTAATTCCACAAGGGCTGTGTGTGAAGCAGGTAACAACTTTATTATGAACAAACAAATACAACATTCTCATCTGCTTCTCTGCATGAACTGTAAATAATTATGTACATCTACAATTTTGTATATATTAAAGTATGCCACTACCTCCTTCACAGGTGCTATTAAAAATTAGTCAAATTCTTGTTTGTTTTCCAGAGTCTGTATTTTAAGTGTAGGATCACCTCAAATATATTTTGAGATCCTTTTTTTTATAATTATGTAAATGGCAATAGCCTTTGTCAGTAAGTAAAAGAAAGCCCTTTTAAATTACATAAAATATTCAGTAAGTGTCTCAGCCTGATATCTGTTGAGAAACTACGTAAGCATTATTCATTTAAAAACAGGTAGAAAAAATATTCATGAATGCAGCAATAACCAGCCAAGACAAACACAATGTCTTATTTCTGCAGCTTCCGTATCTTGTTCAAAGCACTTTGTTTGTCTATGGTGTGTTTTTTTAAAGATCCTATGCCTCTTT
Organism: Anarhynchus alexandrinus; assembly: GCA_008711295.1. Classification (NCBI taxonomy): domain Eukaryota; kingdom Metazoa; phylum Chordata; class Aves; order Charadriiformes; family Charadriidae; genus Anarhynchus; species Anarhynchus alexandrinus. Next base: position 2,615,704 of record VUYV01000095.1, on the reverse strand, counting down.
TAAGAAATGTGGGACATTTTCTGAAAAGCCATGACCATTTTTTCTAGCTGTCTAGCAGTTTACGCAAAGGTGTGATCTCTTGGCAGAATAATAGTTAAATTATAATCCAGCTTCCCAGAATAAAAACAAAATTTTTTCATCACTTGTACTGATAACTACTCATCATGACTGACTTTAAATGAAACTTTAAGGGAAGTCTGACTCAGGACTTGCTTAAGTTTTATCAGTCTACTCCAAATTCAGTAGCATGTCACCCCCAGTGCCTCCATCTTCAATAATTACATCTTCAGTAAGAGTCTGTGGAGGTTTAGAGAGATGACCTATGCATAGTAGCCCTCCTTCCAATGGTAATGTAAATATTTATACCTCCTACAACTTAATTTTTGTATGGAAGGATACTATTGAGCTGAGCAGCACCAGCCAAAAAAAAATGTACCTGATATGTATTTTCCAAGATGTTCAGATATTAATTTTTTTAATCTTCATTAAAATCAGCAGAGCACATGACGAGGTCAGTTTTCCATAACTACTGACATTAAATAAAAGTCACTGAACTGAAACAGGATGACTGCTTACTGGACTCTACTCGCAGACCTCTGAATAAAAGTCCATAGTAGTCATAGTCACTATGCACTACCACACTGGAAATCTGTGGCCACTTCAGACACCATTTCCAAGAAAATATAACATATTTAACAAATATGCTAAGCAATGAAGGGCAGAGTGATTATCTGTAAGCCACCCTACCCGGGCTCCCAAAGAACAGCCCTGCTGTTCACACTCTGTGACTTTCAGGCTTTCTTGGTGGAGTCAGATATTTGTCCATCATATTAAACAAATAATTCTATAGCAAACAGTATTCTGAGAAGCAGCAGGTACAAGATAAGCATTAGTATTCCAAAGGACAAAGCTTATTGATTAAACATACTACCCAATGCAACCAGAATAGCTGTGTCAATCAGATCAAATGCTTTTTTGTTCAGTTTTCTCAATCAAGAATGAAGTTTTATCCCCTCAGCAAAGATACTAATGCTTTGTGTTCAAGAACTCAGGACCTCAGAGGGATTATTTTTTTCCCGCAAGATGGATCATTTGTAAATGCAAATCTTTGTTTGCGGTCCACGGTGAAAGGACAAATGTCGGCTTGGTGGAAGGATTAAGGAAGGTTAAGTTCATTCAGAGTATTGTTACAGGACCAAAGCTCAGCGCCAACGAAACATTTAGGCTTTGAATTCCTATTTGGGCTCCTATTATTGATTTCAATGGATAGTTAGAAGTCTAAACACATGCTGTTGGAGACAGCTGTAGACATAGTCTACACTGCCTCAGACCTGAGCACAGTAAGTATGAAACGCTGTCAAATTAGAGCAATAACTTTCCAAGCTGCCTTCAAATGGTTTGTAAGGAGACAGAAGGAAAACGTCACCTGGGCAGATGATCACATCTGTCAGGGGAGGAGGACAGGGCTGAATAGCATCTGCAGGAGATAGGGAGATCAGATGAAACAGCCTAACTTTGGCCAGACAGACTCGGGGTCAGAAAATGAGTAAGATTTTGTCAGGAGAGTCTGGAAGCCATGAGAGGATGAGGAGATGGAGCAGGGTGGGACTCCGAAGAGAAGGACACAGCGCAACAGAGCACGGTGAACATAAGCAGTGTGGTGCACAAGGGTGGAAATGAACTGAAATAGATTCCTAGTGGTGATATGTGAAACGCTGATAGCCTGCCAGCTGTAGAACGGTAGCGGTGTGGGGCAGATAAATGCAGTTTGCGTCCTCCCTTGGGAAAGTGAGAGCCTGTGGTATGGAGGCAGGGTGGTAGAAGAAGAAGTGGTAGTGCTTCTCCCCTCATGGCCAAGCACAGAACCAACAGCCGCTGCCCGCTATCACTGAGGTTGAGTAACCCAGCTGTAATTTATATATAAATATGTAATCTACCAAACCACTTTTTGTTCCAGAGTCTTTATTAGGCAGTACAGTAAACTGCAAATGGAAAGGAGGATGCTCCGGCTGAATGCCTGTGCGTCCCTGTCAGCGCTTGCTTGCTCTCTGCTTTGCTCACCACTAATTTCTTCTACAGAGCAGCCACTTGATTGAAAAACATGGTTATTCTCCCTAAGTGTTAAAAGAAAAGGGATGAAGAGAGGAAAGGGATGTTGGCAGAGACTAAGAACTAGAACCGATCATTGTCAGGAATATGTTGTGTATCCCGACGCTGTCAGTGAGCTCTCTTAGCACTCTGGAGAGAATGCATGGGGAATGCAATTCCAAGCACACGGTGGCATAATGGAAATGCAAAGCCTTCCCTTGTGGCCTGAGAGGACGAGCTCCCTGGAATGAAATAGTCTGAAGCACTTTATTTTTGCTTTCTCTTATCTTCCTGTCTGTGCCGTGAACAATCTCTCAGCCCTTAGCCAGAGAATAAAAAGCTCTACCAGGTCATTGGTTACAGTCTGGAATAATGAGACCTCGGTCACCCAATTCTTCTCATACCAATGTAAATTAGGATTAATTCCACTGAAGTCAATGGGACAAATATAAAACCAGTGCAAGTGGAGAATCAGGTTTTAGATTTCAGCTGTAAGTCAAACAAAAAAGATGAAGTTGCCTAATGGGGGTTTTCCTTCTTCATTTAAAGTAGCAACGATTTCCTGTTTTTTTTTTTCCTTCAGTGTGAATTTATCTGTAGCACACTGAGAATTTCTCCACTGCTATAGCCTGGATATTTCAATGTGAGAAATAACATCCCATTAAATGAAGATGGAAAAATGCATCAATTGTCTGGGAACTACAGGCAATGTGTTTATTAACTAATGTCCCCCCAACAATCTCAATTTTCTCATATTGTAATGAGATGGGAAGAGGATTAAGCTGTTGCTGGACTGAAAAAAAAATCAACACTAGATATATTCTAGAAATCACAAGGGATAAAATGCAACTGATGTCAGAATGACAAGAAATCATAACAATACTAATGGGGCATCTGATCTGTAAAACAAACCATTTTCAATAATGGAAAATATGTAGGGCTGTTAAAAGAACTGTGCAGCGATGCTGTTCACTCGGTCTGTTGTAGCAACCTTAGAGAGCCTCATGGGGTCCATTATGAAAAGGAAGATTATTTAACCTTTAATCAACCTTCTTTGAGATGCACTGTCTCCATCTACATCTGCACACATGCAACACTGTTAGTCAGGGAATATTTGCCTTAAGGGTACCCCCAGTGGCATCTCCATCCACCTATTCTCCCATGTTTTACTACTGCTACCCCTACCACCGCCACTAGCAGGGTTGCATACAAAACCAAAAGAGGGGATCAAGCATATCTCCCGGCTTCTGGAAAATTCATCAGGAACTAAAACAGAGAACAGAAGGTCAGTGGTGCTAGAAGAGTAACCTTTCCTTCTCACTCGAGTGATGGCCTGCAGGTGTGCCCAGCGGGTGACCCTAAGCCCTTCAATAATACAAAGCCTACCTACCAACCAAGGTTGTGAAGCAGTCTTGAGGGCATGGATACACAGCTTAGGTAAAAATATAGGGCAGGCACATCTGCAAAGCTGGCTGGCCTGGACAGCGTGAGGTATAGCAGAGTCATGACTCGTGTAGTTTAAACTCTGGACAGGGTTGTCCACCATGTGAGGTAATGAACTGTCAGGCAAGGAAAATTTCAGGAGAGATGATGAGTCAAGGAAAGCAAATGGGCATTACAGGAGGTCGAATGTAGGTTTTGTCCCTTGGGCAGGGTTTCCAAGCACTTGTCTCAGAGTTAAGTTTCATAGCGCTAAACCATTCAGGCATAAAATGCAGCACTGATATGAGTGCTGGCATCTGGGTAGCTTTTGCTGTCTAAATGGATCCTGAGAGGCTGTCGACAGCAAAGCTTTAGGTTTGCTGGAATATGAATAGTGAGGTGATTTCAGTGTCGAGTGAAGAAAGAAGCCCAATGGATTGGAGATTCAACAGGTGTAAGACCACTACTAAGGTAGTGTGTTTTTTCACCCTTAAAGGGAATATCTCCAACCATCTGCTATACTTTCTGCAGGAAACTTGAGGCCTGAACTTGAGGAGCCAAGAATTTCCCCCTGGCAATAGTGGAAAAGGGAGTATGCATGCAGGCACTGAAGCATGTAAGGCCCTGCATGAGGAAACTACCTTGATTTTCTTTAAGTGTGCATACTGCTTATCACATAAATCAAGCTAACTCCTTCAGGTGAGGGGTATCAGTTCACTAACTCAAGATGCATTCTGGCAGTCCAGTTCACTGTGTAAACCTAAATGTAAGAACTTAGTAAACAGTAAATTCTGTTGAAGTCAGTGATTTATCGTTCACTTGGCCTTAACAAGCCACTAATGCTGTTCAGTGTGGACAAACATCTCACACCTACCTGAACTCCACTCCAGTGTTTATTATCTGAAATGCTCCTTCCCGGCTGTTCTGAACCACTGCAGTGTGCTGTGCATTGTTAAATAACTTTCAAGCAGCTCTATTTTCAACTGTGCTAGAATTTTTACCAGCACAACTCTCCTTATGTTAGCACATATTTGCCTGGCCCTCAGTCAATTTCAAGTCCGATCATTAAAATCTGTATTTGTGCTCCCACGCCCATTTTTTGTAATGCTCCCTTCTCCAGCTAGCCCAGCCTTGAGAAACCACACCATGAGCATGCTCCAGGGCATCCTTATGTTTTAGGAAGGAAGACTTGGATTTTCTAGGCTTGCTGTTATTGAAGAAGAGGCAATGTGTGCCCAACTGTAGAAATAAAGCTGTTCTTGAGCACAGAGGCCAGGATGTGGTGGGGGTAAAAAACACTGCTGGGATATGGGGATGGAAACAAAACAGTCCTACAAAAAGCCAAAGGAAACTGATAATCTTACACAGCACGCTGTAGCAACCACTGCTATACCAGAAGCATAAACTGGTGAAACATTTGAGTAGAAACCTAAAATGATGCAGACCCCATGGAGAAGCAGAAATTTTCTTTGCACCCACTCAGAAATGGTACAAACACAAGATGGGTTCCTATAAAAGAAGAACCAAGAAAAAAATGTTTCCGCGTTCATTGCCCCAAGTCTTTCCATCCTCAGTCATCCCATTCCTTTCTCCCCCCTCTCTTTTCAAAATAACAATTGACTATGCACAAGGAAGGAAGAAAACTGCAGTTTTTAAGTGTCCCAATACCTTTAAGATGACAGCCATAATGCAGCCGTAGCCCAAAAAATAACAAAACCATTCTACAATCAATGCAAAAACCATTCCCAGGTGCATTTTTGACAGATAGATTGAATTCTTAGTAACAAACTGCAAAGCACACAAAGGAGCAGAAAATAGGTTTAAAACAATAACAGTTTCCACATTGAAAAATGGATTCAAATATGAGTCTCTGGTCTGCAGCTGTGTTAAAAATCGGCTTGAGAAGAACGAGGTATGGTCTGATACAGAGTTGTGGGGAATTGCTCCCACATATAGGAGAAGCGTTGGTATCCTACAGCTCAGTGTAACAATCTTTACACACCCGTGCATTAGATAGTGGAGTGATGGACAGCTAGATATCAACAAGCCAAAAAGCAATACAGCTTTTGCCAGTGGAGCCAACAATTCAGCTTACCGTGCACACAGCAGAGCAATACACAGCAGCAAATGGCAATGTCAACATCAATTATTTACTAATTATTATCTATGTATTATTATTAATAGACCTTGCTTTGATGTTTGCAGGGATTCTGCCTGCAAAGAGCGATGCAGTTCCCGAGGTGAAGTGCTTCTGGACTCCATTCAGGATGAATATCCATTATCCTCTTGTCCTTTTTTGGTGGTGGTGAGAGGTATTTACAGGAACAATAGGACTGACAGGAGAAAAATATCCTTCTTAAGGAGACATTAGTCCACTTTTCACTACACAAAAAAACCCCAACCAGGTTTAAGGGCAAGCATAAGATGACTGAGCCAGCCATTATTCCAGCAGTAGCTCAGCCTCAAAGTATTTACACTGCACCTACAAAGAGTCAGGCTCAAGACATTTGTCGGTAGATGAGGCTGGTAACAAACATCGCCTTTCCTGCGTCTGCTGTATTCATACCTCGTGAAGGAGAGACCTTGGGCCTCTGGTAAGATATGGAGAGCAAGATATCCACTTCTTGCAATCTCCAAAGCTTGGGATAAGATATTCTTTTTATCTCAGGCTTGAGAGTTCGCAGTATAGATGGTCTTAAGAAGGAGGAAATATCCTCGCTGTCAGTAAATGGTATTACTTTATTACTAACTAGATTCATACACATTTCAAATGGAATGTGAAATCTCATAGCTAAAAATAAAACAGTGGAATTATTATATTTCTAGTTGAAATAACTGATCATTTGGTCTTGTTGCATCCTAATGGGATACCATCAGACCTGTAATTATAACAGTGTAAGCCGAGTTGCTCTAATAGCTGTCTTTTCACCCAACCATTCTTCCTGATGGAAATAAAGACAAACACAGCATGTTACAGTGCTTTTTCAGATCGCTAGAGCAACCTAATCTAATTTGTGCTGGCAACCTTTAATTTTAACTAGGTCGATTCACTCTGTGAAACCATAGAGAAAACTATCCTGACAATGCAAAATTATAAAGTATTGAAAACAATACAAGTCTGAAATTGAACGTAAGAGAACAGCAGCGTACGAATGAAGGTAGCCACAATGGACAATATTGTGCGAAGCTGCCACAGGAAAAAGAAACTCACTTTAGAAAAAAAAATGTCATTTACTCGCATTGGGCGAGATCCAGCAAGCTATTCAAGTCAGCGGGGGATCTTTGTCTTGGTTTCAGCGGGCTTTGGCTTGGAGCCATTGTTTCTCGCACTTCAGAGAATCAATTTGGTTCTTCGACTCTGGAGACTGAATTGAACGAGTAATGCTTATTTTGATAATGTGGAAACCCTGCTTGACTAATTCGAGGATGTTTTGAACGACTATGTGCAGGCCACCTTTATTGCTGGCGTCGCTGAGCTTTACTGCATCGGGACCCCAAGAACTCCTTGTGCCCATCTGTTACCCCCCACTCTCTGAGAAGCACGGCACATGGAGGGGTAAGGTACCAGGCGATACTGCTTTCAGAGACCTTCTAGAGGTAATACACATTTTTATATTCCTAACGTACAAATTTTAATTAAATCAAATGTCAGTGGAATCATATTATTTTCTGCTGGTTAGATTTTAATGAAGTTTTAAACTGATCCTTCATTTTAATGAAATAATTATATAACGCAGGGATGTGTGCTACTATTCATCTGAATTAATAACGCGATCACTTTGTGTGCTGTCATTTTCTGCCAAGGAAGAAAAATATCCAAACAGCTTTCTCAGTCTGCAGATAAATGAAGCAGAATTCTCCCTGTTTGTGTTTACTGATACAAGATATACACTCTCCCTTATAGATCATGTCTTACTTACAGTGACTGTTCTTCTTCAGCCTCTCTTATTCCCAAAACTCGTGGAGTCTATTTTGTTTCTGGCTGAAGAAGGAAAGGTAGCAGTGTCAGGGCAGATGACCATTGCCTGGCTGCTTGAAGCAATGCAAGCAGAGTCCAGAAAGCTTACTCAGTTACAAGGAATGAAGCATTAAAGTCTTCTGTTGCAGGCAGTCAACAAAAATAAACAAGTTCAAGCAGCTTTGTGAATTAGGAGAGTTGGTTAAGATAAAAGGCTGTTTAGAGGAAGTGGGCACTTAATCCTGAGATGAAAGGACAGGTCAATAGGAAAGGAGGAGGAGATGGCAGCAGTGTTTGACCTGGTGGCATTTTTCAAGGGCCTCTGTACTTCATTTGAGCTTTCATCCTTCTTTTTTTATAATTATTCTGTATGCAGTGAAGTAATTAGAAAGATGTTTGGTGCTCTGGTGAGCCTTTGTAAGCCATTCATTTCCTGCAACAGGACTGTCTTTGCGAGGGACACAGACTCTTCAGAGAAACGATGTAGAAACCCCCTGAACGCACCCCAGGGAAAATTCCTCCCTGTCCTGGCAGCCACACACAGCATGTGCTGCACTTTTTAAATTGTCATGTCTAACAAGGAAACAAAGTCATCAAAAAAGAGACAGTTTTACAATCTAGGTACACACGGAAAACACTGTTGCCTCATTTCACCCGAATGTGGTTTAGCCATGTGGTAGGTAGGGTCTCATGGGCATGTTCCTGAAGGATAAGATTTCTATGCGACACCGAGCAGATGAATTCTCAATCTAGTCTTGTCTTATTACAGTGCTGTACACAAAGATTACTTTCCTGAGCAAAGCAGAAGAAATTGCCTCCTGTAGTGTGCTCAGAGTCACAACTGATTATCACTCCAGCAACGCCAAGAAACTCTCTCCGCTCCCTCTCGAGGTCATGCCTTCCTCACGCTTCATGCTCCAACACATTCACCTGCAGCCAGTCATCCTCAGCTCTGAGCAGCTTCAGTTTGGTTTAGTCTGCTTTTAGCCTAATGGCTATGTTCTCCTAGCCCCTGCTGTGTTTGCTGCATAAAGCAGCTTGTTTGGCCTGAAAGAGAAAGAGTTTGGCCTCTGGATCAAAGGTCTCCCATTGCCACCTCTCCATACAACACCCTACGTTAACCCCAAAGGAGGTTAATGAAGCTGCAGCTCCCACAATGCCATCAGCAGACCCACTGGCGGTCCTTACAGGTTTTCACGGAGCATCATCCACCCAAATGAAGGAGCTTTTAAGACAACTGACTGTCAGGTTTAGCATGGCTTCACACAACCAGAAGTCATTTATCTATTTATATACCGTGGTTTACCAATATGTATAGGATATATCCATTAACCTAAAAGGGGTCTCCTGAGTCATCAAGCCTAGTCACTTGCTACCTCAAGAATCTCTCTCAATTCAACCGTAAATTTACCAAAAGATGTCTTTCCACTAATCAAATTCTGTTGAAAACCAAAAAAAAATTAGTAATTTAAAAGCCCTGTACAAACTCATTACCCAATGTTTGTCAGTTAGGAAAGTCATCTCAAATCTAAATTGGCTTCCAAATCAAATATCCTGCAACTTTTCTGCCATTTTGCCAGCCTGCGTTTTAGCCGAGGTGAGGACTAATGGGCCGTAGTCCAGAGTCCAGCATGCACCTGCATTAGCACAGTACACTACACTAATACAGCAGTTGCATGTAACCTTGCTCAGATAACTGAGAGGAGACACCTTTCTAGGATTCCTCATACACATCCATTATTTTTGTGGGTTCAGTGAAAGAATTCATTATTATCATGACTCCTTCCAATCCGAACTGCCATCACTGCGTTATTAGTTTTCAATTGCAGGGGGCTGAAATGTTTTCCCTTCCCATGTAGTATTTGTGTTCTTGCATAAAGACTTCCCACAGCTTAAGTACTTTTTTCTTCTAAAATCTTCCCCCATGGGTTGGAAATGTGGGCAAGCTAAAATGGAAATGGTCTCAAGAGGGTTTTTTTTGCACTCTGGTAAATTCAGGGTTCCCCTTTTTCATAAACCGTCATGATGGTTTTGCAACATTGGTAAAGCTTCTGTGATAAGATCTGAGCCCTGTGAGTATCTGCTGTGACTATATGGGGAGTTGACCCAGTTTGTGCAGTTTTGCATTTCTTTCTGATGGTGGAAATTCCCTCTTTACTGATTGTGTGTGATAGACAACTTGTACTGTCACAACTCTCACATCTGATTTTATTTTCAGAACACCACCTTTATTTTTTTTACAATTTGTGAGTATATCTATTCCTACTTCCAGCTGTAGCATGTGCTAGGATAGGTAGAAAGAAAGATTTTTTGATTCTGCTGTGGAGCTGTTGGCAATGCCCCCTTAAGGACCATTCTTGTGTTTTTCGAAACCCCTTCCAAGTCTTGAGCTTGGATCTTAAAGGAAGAACCTAAAACTTTTCTGCGTGCTGGAAGGAAGAAAAGACCCATGTGAAGTGCCAAAGCATGGGTGAATCAGGAGATGGCAGAGAGAAGTGGAGGAACTTGCAGAAGTTTTCTTGGAAGATGGAGAAAGGCGGATGAGCAATCAAGCAGGAGGAGGCCATGTTCCAGAAAGCCAAGAGTAGCCCTTGTAAATGCATTTCAAATGTGCATATTGTATGGTCCCAGATGCATATAACCATCAAACCATTGTAGTAGAGAATAATAAGTGCCAAGAATTCTCATTGCCTTTATTTCGGCTTCTTATTTGACAGTCATTTACTGTCTGCTTCTCAGCTGTCAGGCATTTATTCTCTCCCCCACATTTGTCCAGCAATGCTGTGAAAGGAAGGGCACAACTAGCCTAAGACATTTTTAAAACTGACTTTTTCAGTCATTTTCCTTTGGCTAACCAACAAGAAATATGCATATGCATGCAACACCATCTGGTAAGAATCCAAAACTGAATTGCATGACACCTGGGTGGAAAGTGTAGAGGCTTAATAAAGTACTTTGCAGTTACATATTTTTCAAGAAGGACTAACATCACTAAAGAAGTCTCTAAAATTAAATCCCATGCTTTCTCTTTCAGTTCCTGATGACCAGAAGAAGCGGTGAGTATCTACGCAGATCATCTCGGCATCTGTCTGCCACACTTCTGATCGAGCAGCACTTCAGCAACTCCAGAGTCCTAGATATTGACTGTAATGGTATATACTGGTATGGTCTGTTCGGGGTGCATAAAAAAAGAGCTACTGTGGCCATTTCTGAACAGTTTTCAATTCACAGCTCTGCATATTTCTGTTTATTTTTACGCCTCAGTGACTGAGCTGGTATGACACATTTCTGTCCTTAACTGGACCATTATGAAGTTTCGTTCACTTCAGTTTGTATTCTGGAGTTAGCCTCAAACTGCTTCTTGATGGGGCTTTCCCCCTTTTAAAGGCTGCAATATTCTTCTTCCTCCTAGTGCCCTACATCTGGTTGCATGAAGAAAGGAATTTATTATGTGGACAACTGGATCTCATTTCCTAGATGGTGTAAAAACTAGTGGTTTGAAAGTGCCAGAGGGCTCGACCCCTGCCTGATTCGTTTTTTCAGTCACCCCACAAGTTAGTCCTTAAGCAGTTAATGTCATTGTCCATCAATGGTGATAATCCATAGACAAGCAGGGCAAAGGAGAAAGACTGAGGGTCATCTATCCACATAGAAATCATATCTCAACAAGTTTCTTAAGCACTTGTGTTTAAATTGATGGCAAATTTCAACTATAATTCATCTGAGACACCTCCAAGATGTTTTTGTCTCCTATTGTTATCAGAGCAGATGATTAATGAACCTCTGCTTGTTATGTAAAAGTGAATAAGGCATTTGTTTCCTGATCTGCGTAAGGAGGAAGGGAGCTATCGTAACTTGCCATAAACTGCATAATTCTCAAGCACATTCCTATCTCACACATTTTTCACTTTTAATGAAGTCCAGATCAACTGTTTGTCTATCAAATGTTCTTTGCACTTGCCACAGGCCTACAGTCCTAGCGCAATTTCCTCCTTTTTAAGCAAATGCAAAATCCCCAGTCATTCTTTTCCCTTGCAGATTAATAGGTAGTTCATTTCTAGGTCTCTTAGTATTATCACATTAATCTGTGCGTATAAGTAAGAGTCTAAAACTCCTGGACATTTCACAGGGGTAGCCAGGTTGCTGTCAAGTTTGTTAGCTGCCTCAGCTTAAGCAAAACCCTACTTTCTGTCTCTCTGTCCCATTTTCTACATTATTTGAAGGACTTTTCCCTAAGTGCTTCTGATTCTTATCCCAAGATTATTTTATATTTCAAACAGTCCTCCTGACTGTGACTAATTTTGTCACAGTAGTAGTATGTACCTCAATTACTTCTCTCTGCTTTTTCTGACTGCCAGCTTCCTGGTTTAAACCAAATTTAACACTTCTTTCCAACCGCTTCAAGCACCATGAAACAGATGAGAATCCCTCTTTTCCACCCAGCTTGGCACAGTCCCGTGCTTACAGCATGGACTGTGACGAGGTCCCATACTCCTTGCTTTCACAGGAGTTTCCTCTTCTCTTGCCAGTGCAAGCACTGTGATGAATATCACAGGCTCCTAAAACCAGACTTGACAAAGACTCCCATGCCGAGCCCTACAGCCCACCTCCAGCTACGTTTGCCTGTTAAACTACACTGCAATCCCTCTGTCGCTCCCTGGTCCAATACACCAGGCTCAGGCCAGCCTGATCCTGACCCCATCACCTCCATGCAGAGGAGAGCCAGTCATGTCATGCTGCAAAACACAACGCTAAAGTCACAGTGAAACACCTGAAAAATTCCCATGAGAGGACAAGCTCTCCAGCTGTTTCTCCTTGACCATGTGCTTGGCACTGCTGGGCATATGCCCTCCTGCTCAATCAAGCCTTGCAAGAAGCATCCCTTGAACCTGAGCTGGCTCCTCATGGAAAGAATACGCTGCTGATGCTCAAATCCAGCTAAGCATTTATTAATCAGTCCAGTAAGAGATTCCTCATATGGTCTGTCTATACGGATACATGAAGAGCACAGGGCTCCTCACATCCTCTGTTGTTCTGGGTGGGTCACTTGTCTCCCTTCTAGCCATACACTGAAGCTGCTCGGCATCGCAAGGATGTAACCAATCTATCCTACCTTTGACATTCAGCCTGAACAGATGTGAATAAGCGAACGTTTTCCAAGAATGAAAAGGAAGTGGCTTTGATTTTCTAATCAAGCATCGATTGCCTAATGTCACTAACATTGAACGTAAGGGTGTTTTTTCAACCTTAAAGCATTCTTTCTTTTTCAAGCAGGCAGTTCCAGTCAATAGATGACAAAAAACAAGGAATGACAAGTTTATATCAGGAACAAAACAAAAGACCATATCATGCATATTCTGCTGAAACCTCAAATTTTTATTTTTCCCCTATAAATGGGAATGCTACTTGAACAAGGATTTAAGATTTTGTGCCTGTATGAATTAGAACTGAATTTCTTACCCACAGAGCCCTTTCCACACAGGGTTAAATAACTAACAACATAATTTGTCTTTTCTTTGATCAAAGTTTAATCAAACAGTAACCATGGGGATGCAAAGATGTACAGGCAGAAAAATCAAACACCATGCATAATACCTCTTAATAGAGGTTCAGCAACCATAAAAATAAATAGGCTGTCACTGTTTCTAGGTTCCTTGATCCAAACAGATGAAAACACAAGATTTTATCTGCATTGCTATTGTCACAAGATTGCAACTAGAAGAATACCTGGACACGTGATGTTCTTTACAAATTATTATCTTTTACTAATTGCTGTGTTTGCCTGGAGGAGAGAAAGGTGCTTCCCATTTTTTATTTCATCCCCCAGGTCCGTCAAAAATAAATACAATCCTGTATTAAGGACAGAGGTTTGAGTTACACGCTAAGGGCCAAATCCTGCAGTCCTTATTCAAAGAAAAATATCTCCTTACTGCTTTAGGAGCTGAGACTAATAAGCTGGCCTCACTTTTGCCACACAAACACACGTAGAAACACAGAAATCTGCCAGCTTCGTACTGAAAACAGAACCGCAGACTCAGCAAACAAACAGCACATAATTATTTGCTCAATTACTCTCGGAGCACAACATCCCGTTACCCTTGAGCTGGCAAGGGAAGGACGGTGCTCAGTTCTGATGTTTTAAAATATTTTTTTCCATAGGTTTATAATATTGCCAAACCTTGGCACATCACCACAGTGACAGCAAATATCACCTTCCCACTTCAAAGTATTAAAAAAAAGAAATGTTAAATATTAACATGGACAAAATAATGTATATTCCCCAGGTAATGCCTCAAAAAAACCCTCAAACCACAATGGCTTGGAAATTTTCCAAAACTGCTTGGTCTGAGCCAAGTATCTGGTGTGGAAAATTACAGTCCAAATGGTTAAGAATTGTTAGAAGCAATTGAAAACAGCTTTTCCTGAAGGAAAGTGTTGGGCAACCTCACTGATAGGCAGTGCAACAAGTTCTGCATGAAATAATAATAAAAAAAGAATACCAAGTAAATAACGCTTTCATTTACATTGGTCCTATCCCCTGCTGAGATGATGAGTGGTAACGGCTTAATGACTTACTACAGCCACTCAAGTAATAAGTGAGAATTGATGGTTTTCTCTCAGAGTGGGTTGTGAGATTTTGTTGGTCCCCACTGATGCAGCCCACCCTCTCTTACTTCACTCCACAGCAGAGGGTACACTAAACATGCCACTGCATAGCTCAGTCTCATTAGCAGCTGTAGCCTGACAGCAATTTAGACCCTGGCTGTCTGAGGCACGGGGGAAGGTAGCGGAGTCGGGCAATTTAATTTAATTGCACGAGGCGCGCGGCCGAGCTGCACCCTCCTGCCCCGGCTCTCCTCTTCCCCTGCTCTCACCCCACGAGGAAAGGGGCCGCTGCTCTGCGAAGATCCGACACGCATCACCCTCAGCCAGCTCTTTGCCTTTTGTTCTGCTATTTATTAACTGATGCCCGCAGATAATTCCAATGTACTCTGGCCTCATTACGAGAAGGCAGACTCTCAGTTCAGTAATCTCCCAAGATAAAAGAAAACAAGGAAAGAAGAGGAGAAAGTCATTTATGTACTTCAGGCGCTGTGCCGAGGCTCGAGAAACTTTCGCAGCTACCACAAAGGGCTCCCACGGGCAGGAGGATGGCTAGCCTTTGTCAAGATGTGCCTCAGCCTGCCTTGATTTATGCCTTGGTGGTAGCACACCCATAGTTTTCTCTCTTCCCTTCCAAGCTGGGCACTGTCTCTTAGTTGCGCTTGGCCACCCCACTGCTACAAAGGGATGGATTTAGCACAACTGTGGCTCCAGCAATTACAAAGAGATAGGATTGTTATCAATTTAAAAGTCAGGCTTTTACTTTTGCCTGTGTTTTATTTCTGTTGCCCACCTTATAAGCCTCCAGCCCAGCCTCCCCCAGGCAGTTGGCCAGAGCGTGGAAGGCCAGAAGTGACCATTATCTTCTCCTTCTATTTTGGCCTCCTCCACTACCTGCACAACAGGGCTCTCTCCCTGTAATTTCTAAGATGAGCTCAGAGAAATTGTGAGTTAAAACACAGCCTTGGGGTTGGGGGAATTAAAATAAATAAATAAATAAATTTTTCTTATACCTTTACCCAACCTAGGAGTCTTAAAAATAAAAAATAAAAGTAGGGATACTCTTCCTGGAAAAGCAGCAGCCTTTAACGGTTACCCTTTTCAGTTCAAATCCAGAACAATGACTCGTAAAACTAAAAACCCCAGAGCAGAGTGAGACCTGCCATGTTTCCAGAAGCTGAGCTCACAGCAGAGGCTAAAACCCAGACCCCACAGCGCCGCTTAAGGCAGCTGAGACCGTTCCCTGCCCTGCAGCGTGCTTCCCTCCCACTTGTGCCTTCCTGACTGTAAGGCTCTCCTGTTAAGCATGAATAATGAACCGATCTGGGTTAAAAATAACTTTCTTTTTCCCCTCAGCTATTTTTTTTTTTTTAAACCAGATCATCCTTACAAATCCCGTCCACAGAGTAGCTCTGCAAATCATTCATCTAGTAGAAGGGCTGCTGCCCAAGTGCAAGGGCAGAGCAAGCAGTCCCAGGCTTTACACAGAATTTGCTGGTGATCCTGTCTCAAGAAACCGTTCCTGCATGCAAAACCCCATAGGTTAGCCTTATGGAAGAACTACGGGGCACCTGGCCAGAGGAGAAACTGCTCTCCACTGCTTGTTGTTGCTTCTCTATTGAGCCCATTACTCCCAAGTATCCTTGTCTTCATCTAATCCTCCATCTAAAGTGAAAGCTAGACTCCATGTAAGTGTTCAAACCCTCCTTGCATCCACATTATGCGAACACAGCTGCAGCTTTTGGGGAATGCCAGGTCCCACAGCCACCCTTAGGAAGGACCCAAGCCCGTACCTTCCTGCATAGCACTACCCAGCAGATGGGGTGACCGTATGTCCCTGTCCGAGCTACTCACCTGCATCCCACCTGCACTTCCACATGCCTTCCCTAGGAAAGCGGAGGGGATTTATCAGGAGCCAGAGCCCTGCCTGCCCAGTGTGCCTGTGCCGAGTGCAGAAATCTGCGGAGCTGCGCTGGGGGATGTGATAAGCATGAGTCTGCTTTCTGGCTCCTGTGATCATTACAAACGTGGCTTCTCATCTCTTCATGCTTATTACTTCCCAGTACCACCTCCTGATTCCCTCTCGCAGCTTATGAAAGCTTGCGACCGTTTTTCATTAATGTCAGGGCGCATATTCTATAGCTATCCTTTGGTTTTATCTGCAGGCAATTATTAAACCACCTCTTTCTTATCTCTCCTTTCCTCCACTGCTAAATATGTCACCCATCCCAATATCTACTCTACCATGCTGGCTTACTACCTCTCTCCTTCCTTTCAGTCATATATCAGCACTATCTGTTCTATGCAGCAAAACTAGGGGAGATCCAGACTATGGAGCTTTTTTTTTTTTTTTGGTGCTATTTGCCATTTTCACCTTGAGTCCTTTGCTAAGTCAAACCCTTTCTCACTGTATAAGCACCTCTTTGCTGGAATAGTCTCTGGGACTGATGGATTCCCTATAGCTTTTGCATAATGCCCTTCTCAGAGCCTCTACAAAGTATTCTGTCATCTGACATGAGGCCAATTTAAATATCTCCTGCCGCACAAATATCTATCACACTTCAAAAGTATGTTGCAGACCTTCATCCAAAAGCAGCTGTGCTGGCAACCCATAACTGATACTGCTTCAGCTAATTTTGCAGGAGAGGTTACTTTGTAATATGTACCATTTCTGGCCAGCAAGAATATCCAACAATCACCATCTGGTACAAATGCTTATTCTTCCCTACAACAGCACTGCTTCTTCAAAAATCCTATTTTCCTTTTCTGTCCACGCCCACTTTATATTTACCTGAGGTGATGCAGAATGCAGGACTTCCATCTCCGTTTTAGAAATGTCCCACTTCTTCTTTCTTTTACTCTTTACTCCTATGACATAAAACACCAGGCAGCAACGTTTATCCTGGAAGTCATTAATCCATTATTCTTAGACATACAGCAAATGCACTGACTCTGCTGTAGGGTAATTGCTCACACCAAAATAGTCTTTCATGTACATTCATTGTCAGAAATGTATTCAGATCTAGTTCCAGTACTCACTCTTAAGACGCACAAAGTGAGTGTAGTTTAGTAAGCTCTACCCAGCCTCCAAGTTTTGCAAACGAATGAATTTAGGAACAAGATATTGATTCATTTCAGCTGGGATTTACGGTGGCTTTATTGCACCCACAGCTCCTTAAGCTGCCATCACTCTTTGGAGTACCTGCAATCGGTGCAGACCTTTTCATAAATTCTACAGATGAAATTATGCTCCGCTTTTACAATTTATCCAAGTGCTTTTTGCCGGGTTTTTGCAGTACATATACCACAGACCCAGATTTGAGGACTTCAGAAATGAGTTCGTCAGTATGTGACTGTACTAAATACAGCTCAGCATTTTTCTTTTAAATGCTCCTTGCATCCAGCATGCTTGGATCCAAATTCTACCTAATTACCATTACCTCTAAATACCTTTGGACAAGTTACCCTAACAGGAAGGCTGCTTCAGCTTTGCTTTTTGCTGTCACGTTCTAAAATCATGCTCATTTACCTTAAGCTTGACCTTGGGCATTTTTGTTGTCCGCCGTCTCCTGGACCCTTGAAAGTCAAGAGCTTTGCTGCTCCTACATCTACCTCCGTTTTCAGTACCATATTGTGAATCCTCACACTAATCACATATAGGCATACTGTACCTCTTTATACGCATATGGGCCTGGGGAGCAACGCTGTAACTTTTTAGCCAATAAACACTTTTCTGCCAAGCATCTCTATTTTTGCATCTCGGCTTCATGGCAAACAGGGCCACCCCAACCCTAGGCTGGCTGCTCTACACTGCAGCTTTTCCTAGAAGTGCTACGATCTAACTCCTAAATAATGTGACTTCACCCATTTTTTCTGGAGCCCATAGAATATCCTGACCCCGACTGGGCACCACCACCACATTTTTCTTTTGGAAGCCTTTTGCCAAGGCCTTCGCGAAGACAGGGATGTTCCAGTGTTGGAGCCTTCTATGGGTGGCTTCAGCCAGAGCTGTATCCCCGACTCCTGCTAGTGACAGCTCCTTCTTCCACATAGGACACTTAATTCTCTCTCAATTCCAAGCATTTTAACCCAAAACCCAAATGTTATCTTCCTTCAAAAAAAAAAAAAAAAGATATCACCAGGCTACTAGCAGGCAGTTTGGTGAGCTTGTCAGAACTAATTCCCATTTCATGTTGTTTGTGACACTAATCTTAGGTTGCTGTTAAAAGCTGCAGCAGGCACATAAAAAAAGAATACATCTTTAAATTTCATTCCCCTTCAAACTCACTGTTGTTGAGAAAGACATGTCTTTAGCTTGAGAAACCTGCTTTTTCCAGTCCATGCATGGCGAGCAGCACTTTCTTTGGCTGTACCTTCCATAGCAGGGGTTTCTTCCATCTGCATGGCAGGTCCACTCCCACAGCATTTAATCAATCACCCACAATCACACCATATTCAATCAATAGATATCTGCCTCTCTGTAACCCCAGATATCTAATGTTGCCACCTCGCCTCCTATCCTTCTAGCTTCTCCTGCTGCAATAGGAGCCCTACCTACATTACATGTGTATTTTCTTATTCTCTTCACACTCCTTGTCTTATTGACAATTTCATAAGTGTTTGTCTCAGATGCTGCATAGAATTTGACAGGTGTTTTGCTCGCATTAAAAGGGAAAGTATTTCTGGTAAGCAATATTATTATTACATTATGCCTAGTCGGGTAATCATATAAGCGTTTCAACCTTTTAAGCAATGCTTTCCTTTTTTTAAAGTCATCTTGTTTTACTCAATAAAATCAGGTGGAGTAAAGCCCTCAGGTTCTATACTGACAGCATTGCACATGGAAGCAAAAGTTTGCCTGAGCTTTTCCTCGCGTAGGCTACATTTTGTGTGCAGATTATGGCATTAAGTGTGTACCCCAAACCACAATCAGAAGAGACTGAAGTACAGTTCCCATAGTGAGGTATCCACTCTTTCCTTCCATCTTTTCCACGTAAATACACAGCCATGTTTAAGAATCTTGCTGTAGGCCCAGTTCCTACCTACCCATCAATAGATTTGATAGCAAACAGGAAAAAGCAGGATTCTGAAATCATTACCACCATGATGGCAAGACAAAGTCCTGTGCTGAGCAAGAGGTTCTGCTGACACCACCGCCAGGCGCAAAGCTCTTGTTCCAGCAAAAACAAGCACGACTTCCTCATTGAAACGAAACAAAACAACAAAGATCACACCCGAAGAATTCAAAACCATGTCTGCCACAGTATTTTTTTTTTTTTTTGCAAATGCAAATAGGATATACTTGCTTTTCTAGCTGCTCTGCAGGTTGCTCTCTCTGTATTGTTTAAGGCCATGTTAATCGCTAGCAAAACTCAGGTGCAAACACTTAGGCTCCTTTGGCCAAAGAAGTCCTGCAACTGCCCATGACAGAGCAGGCTCTGCTTTTATAAACTTCTGGCTCATTTTCAAGGAAAAAAAAGGCTGGAGGATCCAGGTTTAGGCATCACCTGATACAAAAAAAATCTAACGGGAATTAGTTGTGTTGTTGAAGACAACATGTGATGTAGGATGAACTTCTCAGAAGGTCTCAGCAGCAGCCTAACTCCGCTTCCCCAACCTGCCAGCTTTAACTTCAAAAGGACCGATGGCAATCAGTCACTTGGAAGATCTCTCCTATCGGGTTTCTAGCTGAAATGTTTGATACAAAATGTTGTACTGTCTTTTAGGAACCATAAGGAGCAAGAACTTTTGATAAATAATTGCATAAATGGTGACACAAAGTTCCATATTTATTATGTTAGCAGTTTCTCAGTTAAACATCTCCATTTGCACCTAAAATGTTTCCTTTGGCTGCCAGCATAATGAATGCAGTCTGTGATGCAGGAGCAAAGCTGGCTTTTGGTGATTCTCATGTCAACAGAATAAAAATTCAGCAGATCAGACTCTGCCTCCAGATGAACTTGTGCACGAGGGAGTTTACTTTCATCCCACAATTGGCTGTTAATTAGCTATGCTATACTAAATAGAGCATGAGGCAGAAAAAAATCTTACAGAACTTTTGTAGTTAATGAAAAAGTATATTTAAGTCCACACCTTGAATTAAAATGTACACAGGAGAAGGAAAAATCTTTCTTTGATAAATTCCAGGCTACTATGACAAGTGTCTATTTTTAATGAGCTGAACCAAAGCATTTGAATGGTTAAGATCTGGATTTACATTTTGGGGCATAGATCCACCATTATTTATAATCTTTGGTAGTATCTAAATGGTTGAAAAATAATTTTGCTGCTGTTATATAGTGCTCATATCAGCATGGAAGTGCCCAAAATTATTGCAAAATAGCATGCTGCAATCAAGTAAGAATGACAGACAAAATAAAACAACTTCAGAAAACATGGCATGTGTCTCCAGCACAGTAACACAGGCAGTGATGGGCTCTGAACAGTACTTTCCCTATGGATTGAGTAGCTTGTCATTTCTGCTTTCTACTGCAGGTCTCAAATGGGAACACTAAGTGAAGTAGGATTATTTTTTTTATCATCTAAAATAGAGAAAGGGAAGAAGGACACTGATGAAATCTGTTCTGGAGTTTATGATAGACAACACTCTAGAAAGACCGTACCTGCAAAGTGTGGAGAGGCAAAAATAGAGCAAGAGTCAAAGAAAATGGATAAGACAGAGAAGGAAGCAGAGTTGAGGGTCAATACCCTTTAAAAAAAAACAACACACATTCATATGTTTTTAGTATATAAATATGTTCAACTCATGACTGCGATTCAGTTGTAGTTCCGTTGTAAAACAGGAGCATTATTGTCTCCGTTAGGGTTTTCGTACCACAAGCAAGGAGCCCAATTTGTTTCTAAGTGCCAGCTTAGCAGATGTAAGCTGAATATCCTGTATCATTTCCCACGTCTTGTTCCCCACTAGTGAGGTTCCCTCTGCCGTTACTGAGACGCACTCTCACCGGCTTGCATGTGGTTGCACAGAGGCACGTGGGCAAACAGGTGGCCGATGCCCAAGCAGCGGTAGACCCCCACCTCTCCAGCACAAATTTAGCTCAAGCCTAGCCCATTATTTTCAAGGTTAAAATAAAATCTTTCAAGAGGATTATTTTTCAGGAGAAAATTCCGATTAATGTGATAGCTAGGTAGCAAAGTGTGAGACCAAAAATAAGGCCCCACTACAATAAGCATCCTAAATGTCATTTATATTGAAGTCGTCATACGGCAACTGACCTGGGGAATGAGAACGCATCATTGCATGGCATTGCGGCTTCTCTTGCTGTGGTGGTTTGTAAGAACTGTGCAAATAAACACCAAAGGAAAATAACTAAATGTCCTTGATTTGAAGATGTCAGTACTTTACCAAAGACTCTGCAGGCGCCAAAGAGTTTTTACACTGCCTTTCAACTAAATAAATAAGATATATTTTTCCTAGGATTATTTTTCCTGTGTGAGGAGGAAACTCAAATTCTAAATGATTACTTCAGACTTCCAGGAGGAGAGTGCTCAGGCTTTCTTGTTCATAAATAAATTAAAAATGTCACACTTTGATAAAAGAGAAAAAAGGGCAACTTGCAGTCTGCAAGTATTTCCCCAACTATCTTTAAGGACATCGGCAGGCCAAGTGGATTTCAGCATACATATTTCGAAATGCTGAAATGCCACTTGCCCCCGTGACCTGGATTCTCAGAGTTTAGCCATGAGATCCTAAACTTACCTTTGAGGATTTTAGGGAACTGCCTAGTGTGTGAAGAGATAATAGATGAGATATTTAGCTTATTTGCTGAGCGTCCTATTATTCAAGATAATAGAAGCTTTGGATAGCCCACATTTTAAAAAATCTCAGTGGAAAGCAATTTCAACAACACAGAAGTTTCCATTTTTTGTAACCATGACAGCGCCTCACCGACACAATGCACCCAAAATACTCTACTGTATCTTTCATACAGACTTAGATCTTCAGGATACCAATTACCGCACCTATTGCTCCTTTCCTTATTGCTGTCTTCAGGGTGGTTTGTTCCAGGGTAGCATTAAAGATTTAGCTGGCATGCTTACACAGAATCACACAGAATCACAGAATGGTCAGGGTTGGAAGGGACCTCTGGAGATCATCTAGTCCAACCCCCCTGCCCGAGCAGGGTCACCTACAGCAGGTTGCACAGGACAGTGTGCAGGAGGGTTTTGAATGTCTCCAGAGTGGGAGACTCCACAACCTCTCTGGGCAGCCTGTTCCAGTGCTCTGCCACCCTCAGAGTAAAGAAGTTCCTCCTCACGTTGAGATGGAACTTCCTATATTCAAGTTTGTGCCTGTTACCTCTGGTCCTATCACTGGGCACCACTGAAAAAAGTCTGTTCCCATCCCCCTGGCACCCTCCCTTTAAGTATTTATAAGCATTAATAAGATCGCCCCTCAGTCTTCTAATCCCATGGTTTATCTGTTACATATGGGACTCAGGGTAAACTTGCCCAAGGGAGAGGTTTAGCGAAGATCTCTCCTACCACAGGGATTTGATGCCTGACAAAAGACAGACCCAACCCAGTCCTTTTCCTTTTATGAACATTTTATGTTGCCCACCCCTTCCAGCACTAGCAAAGCTCGGTGTCTGTGCTTTCATCTCTGCCTCCGCACCCTCTTTGCTCCTGGCAGCAGCACAGCTGCATGGCCAGCTCCTGGCTGCCGGGAAGACCTGGGATTTATTCCCAGACAGGAAAAACCCATGTAGTGACTGGAGAATTAATTATTTCCTTTTATTCTAACTTTAAGAGAAATTTATGGATTTCTGAATCCTGTAAATTGATCATTTCTACCTGCATTGTATCTCTGCCTGCTTTGTATTTACCACCTGGTCAGTGCACCTCAAACTTCTTCTCAGGTGGCCTCTAATAGAGACAATTGTAGAGACTGATCCTCAAAGTCCCCAGGGATTTATAAGCACTCTTGCTTATAAAAAATGCTGTCATTTTAAAAAAGTGTTTTCTGCTTTAGTCAAGTCATATGAAGGCTGCAATCTTCTGTCTCAGCCCCTGAAGCCGAATTACTCCTCTGGCTTTAAATGAGCTCACTTGATTATCAGTGACATATAGCTGATGTGGCCGGATTCCCTTCCCCTTTGCTGTCGCCAGGTCCTGGACTGCCAGAGAAGCCAGGACTGCACCAGGCTGCTATTTTAAACCACATCCACCTACTTCACAGCTAGATCCTAAAACTCAGCATGAAGAAGCCAAGCATCACTGCATTAACCCTATGTGAGATAAGGATTTCCCAGTTCCCATGAGAACACCCCCATGTTACCCCCATGTCCTGCCCCTGCCTGTAATTCCCTTCTCTTGTCCTGTATTTTTTTTGTCCTTTTTTATATTAAATAAGCCAGATGCATTTATTTCCTTACAGATTGGTGAAATCCCATGACAGCCTCTTTGTCTTCATGTCTTCTGCATCCTTCATTTTCTCACCGAAGCTTGCACTAGAATTAAAACATTATAATTTTTTTTAATGTTTTTTTTTGGTAGTATACTACCAATTTACCCCCATAGCCACTTTCTCCTGCTCCAAAATCTGCAGGTGTTACTCACGCCTAAGGCCACAGAAAGGAGCCAGCAGCCCTGTCACTGGCCACAGCATTGACAGCTGCACCATGTCTCCAAGTAACCCTTTAATATTCACAAAAAGAAGAAACGAGAGGGCAGCTGCTTATGCTTCCCAACACTAAGTGCTTGTGGCTTGTCTTTCCAAAAGTATTACAACCCAGAAAAATAAATTCAAAATGTGCTAATTCTCTCTGGCTTAAAAAAAAATAAACCCTAAATTAACCAGTAGGTTTATTTTCCCTCTGATCTTTATTATTTCCAGCCAGTTGGTATTTTTTTCCAGATTAACATATTGCTCATGTTTTTAGATTAATTTGAAACTCTGATCTTCTTAATACTGAAATTTCACATCTGTTAAAAATTATGAGAGCAGCTTTAACCCTGCACATAGTTTTAATTCTGTATTAAAAAAAAAATATCTGAGCTAATGAGTATGTCATCCTTGCTGTTATGAATGAAAACCCGCACAGTTATTTGGGGCATAAATAACCAATCTTGTTATTTTCAACACAGCAGGAAAGTGACAACAATCTAGTGACAACTCCAAGGACCACAATACTGGGACTTTTGCACCCCAGGACCTTCTTCCCTTCTGGTGGCTGCTTTAACTGGCTTCCAAGCTTTGGACCTAAGAAACCATCTAAGCATAGGGGTACCTTTTCACATGAAGCAGCACATGCACCGCTGTGCTGGTGGCTACGCTGAGGCACGGCAATCGTGTGCTGCTTCTTCAGCTCAGCCCCGTTGGGTAGAAGGCCACTGCCTTTGGGTTGGATGCCTGCTCCGGTAATAATAAGCACAGTCTGTTACCATCTTCTAGCTACAGTCCCAATCCAACGCTTTTCATGTTGTTCTCACACAAGCACAAATGTTTATCCGATTTAGTTGCTATTCTTCTCCAGTTGGCTACTTCCTTCAAGAAGCCCACATGTTCTCCTAGCTTTCCACCGCAACGAGAGCTGAGGAAGCTTCTCCTCTCACTGCTCATCAGTCAGGGCATACCCGGCTCTCTGCCTAACCACATTTCAACTCAGATGGTGCCAGGCTACGACTTTTCACCAACAGTAGCGCTAATTTGACGAGGAATGTGCTCGGCTGGGGATGAGCTGCTGCTTAGTGGTTTCTGGTAACCCTAATACTTTTGGAGGGTGTTGACTCATTTCAATCCCATTGAAAAGGAGAGGAAATAGTCTCAGATCTATCAGGAGTCCTAAAAGTTTTGTGGAAAACAGGCATCTAGAGACACTGCAGAGCACAGCACACTTGGTTTCTCCTGTGGGAGGCATTTTACAATGGGCTTTCCATGCGGAAAAGGGAATTAAGGGACAAAAGGCACAAAGAATGTGGCAAACCGGGCTTCATTAGCTCTGCTGCTCACAGAACAACTTGTATTTGACTCTGGGCAATTATCCGGCCAATAACGACATCTTCAATTCAGCATAAAGTCTTAGATGAAGACAGGGGAGGTTTAGAGGCTGTTCAGTTACACGCTGTCCTACATGTATAATCATGCTCTACAACAATTTAGCGTCTTGGGATATTTTTATTTTGCTGTTACACAAAAGCATCCAAAAGATAGCTTAGGTAAGGAAATCAACTGTGAAAGTGAGGAAGATAATTGTCTTCCAAAGCAGCTGAAAGAGAAAAGTACTGTAGTTCAAACAGCTTGTATTGACTAGACGAGTTAGTATTTTATTTTCTCCCTTTTTTTCCCTGTCAAGAATAGTCACAGAATATGCCATAAAGCAAGTTCTAATTCTCACAGCTTTCCTATTTTTAGGCCTCAACACTATTTTGTTTGCTTGTTTTTAAATTTGATGGAAATAATTAAGGAGGCCCTTAAAAGACTTCTATTGCTTTTGGCTGGTTTCATCCTTAGGGTTGTGCTGGTAGAAAGAAAACTGATAAAGGTAATAAAGACATTAGTTATTTCTAAGAATATGATAAAAAAACTAGGGAATGTTCTGAGTTTCTTTTGTGGTGGTTGTTAGAGGTCGCTGGAAGTTTGTAAGAGTGCTACCACATGAATTGCCAGGCTGTTCTGCAATGTGGTCCTCAGCTTGCTATGGGGCACACGCTCCTCTGTCAACTCTGCTAACAGGAAACAGAGGAAGGCCAGGTACCACCAAGAGCAACACCCATGAGTGAGCTTTGGCAAACATATTGTTTACAATGAATTTGTGTGTTAAATCTATATGGAGCCCGTCCAAATGCCCCAAAGCAAGAAATATCGTTTATATTCATATCCTAGAAAGGAGGAGAAAATTATTCCAAAAGAATTACAGGCTGCTGAGCATGGAAGAACGCCAGGCTTTCTGACAAAATCTGCATTGCTGAGTGTAGGCACAAGACAGGTATTGTTCCTCTTTGCAAAGCCACTTATTTCTACATGGATGCTGTTTGCCATCAATACCCTTAGGTTTCAGGATGCTGCACACCCATAGTATAACATTTTCCCATAGGATAAGCAATTACAATGAGATGCTGCAGGGCATGGGAGGAGGAAGAACAATCGGTACACTATAGGCTTTTTCTCACCCCATCCCTTAGCAATGGCCTTTGTCCTCACAGTCTGTTCTGGACCATCAGGTGGTTTTTCTGGCTGGTGCATCCACCAGTTCTCCCTGACTGCCTGCACCTGTGGCACAGTGTCCCTGAGAGACCTGATGCAGAGCTAAGTCAGGCCTCAGCAAGCCAGCTGCTTTCTCAACCTTGCCCTGGTCTCAACAGAGATCTCCTTACGTGTTCTTCCAAGATTAACACACCAGATCCATTCTTTTGGCCTAAATCATTTATGATTTGCATTATGCATGTCTTTCCCTCCTCTGAGTTACGCCATTTGCCTGCAAATCACTGAATAACAGTGTTAGTGCTACCCTGTTGATAGGGTCAAGTCTATTTAATTTAAAACCAGGAAAAATACACACCTCACCACTGTAAAAGGTCCAGGACTTCCTTCATTTATACCAGAGAAGGGCAGAAGCTGAGACAGACAGAAGCGAATCTCTAGCTGCACAGAAAAGTGAAGGCTTTACATGCTGATATGAAATTGTCCAAATAAAACCTTACTTAGCTGAGAGTTGAAGTCTTGGGCTTTAGCTATCTCACAGAGGAACGTAGAGAGAAGGCCACTGAGATCAGCCCTACACTGCCTGGCACCTTCGGAGGTGCACAGAGGGCTATAGACCATTTATGTGATTTCCTAGCATTCAGGCAGATGTTCTGAATCAGTGGGGCACGGGGGGACAAGCCTACAGGTGTGTGAAAGATTAGGACAAACAGGGGCTTGTTTGAGTGATTTTACCATCTTCAGTTAAAATCCATTTTTCCGACCCTGCAAAACTCTCTCTACTGTTCCTGTCCCTTCTAATCCTCCTTTCGCTGCTTTGAAGGAGCACCCAGGGTAATCTGTATGCCAGAATCAAGCCACATTACTGTGGGTATCTCTGGAGGCTACAGGTTACCCTCAGAGCCAGGAAACTGTAATTGATGGGATTGACATGTTCGTTTCAGTCATTTAACGCAAATGCACAGCAAACCCTATTCAGCAATCCACAAAAACAAACCCTAGAAAAAAATAAAGAGTAATATGAAGATGCAATTTTTTGATTCTGCAATCAAGAGTTTACTATAGACTATATATGTAAAGCAAGTTGAAAGACTTACTTTTCTCTAATTAGTCATTTCCCGCATTGCCATGTGCTGATAAGATTACAGACTGATTTTGTCTTTGCTGGGATGTCTCAGTTCCTCTTAGCCTTCCTTCCAGAGAGTAGGCACTGACCTGCAGGCACGACAAGCCAGGCTGGGAAAGCAAAAGCACCTTCCCTTCTTCCAAACACGTTACTTCTCTCTAGCCTGACTTCATCAGCAAGTGGCAACATACAGCAGAGAGAAAAGGGGATGAGAGGAGCAATGGAAGAGATGTAGGTAGCAGGAACAGTAGAGGAAATGGAGACACCGGAGGACAGGGTGGGAGGGAGCAGGAAGGAGACCCTAGTTCAGCAGTCATCCTCCCCTGAACTAAATGTGAGGATTCCTGGAAAAAAAAAAAGATAAAATAATTGAGCAATTTATCCTGGATATTGAAGAAGCAACGATCTTCATAGCTCAATCTTGGTCTTGCAGAATCGGCCACAACTGCCTCTCTACATGCAGTGGGAAACAAGGGACTTTGTGTCACCCTGGCTACAGGGACTGAAGGAAGGGGAAATCTGAGGATAGAGGACAATTCAGTGGCTGGGGCTAACACAGAGAAAGTTCTCTCATCAGCCCAGTATTAGCCTCCCCACTTTGCCAGACCATTGCTGATTTCAAGGCAGTTGACCACACTTTGAAATACACCATTATATAGCCGATAGCAAGGAAATATATAAGCGATTCTTTGCATACAATTGGCTTTTCAAAAACACTTTCTCACCACTTCTGAGACTCAGCTACTGGGCACACTGAGAGAGGAAAAAGTGCACCTGGGAAACCTTGCATATGGCAGGAAGAAGGTGGTGCTGGTTTTCTTGCAGTTCCTCTGATTGCCTCTCCCCTTCCCTTCTCCCAGGAAAAAGCAAAAGAGAATAGTCAAACTGGGGCAAGAGGGTCATATTAGCAGTGTCTGAAGTCAGCACCAGTCTGAGGTACAGTCTGCTCTGTGTGTAAAGACACACAACTTGTCCAGCTGAAACAACTAACTGAGTGGAACTGGCCCCCAGAGTTTTTAGTACTAATGAAAAGATTTCCATGAATGTCAACGATAAGTTGCAGAGAGATGGAGCCACCTGGGCTCCCACACTGCAGCACCTTTGCTCTGCTACATGCCAACTCAACGAGTGTCATCTGCCATCCATGAAATTGGTTTGTTATTGGTTTTTATGCATCGGGATCTGTATTCTTGCAGGCTTAAGAGTAGATTCGGGGCCATGCTGGCCCATAGTCTCAACAGAGGATGCACAGCACAAGGCAGTGGGAAGAACTCATGACTAAAGGGCATTTCTTCGTTCCCTGAGCCCTGCCAGTTTTCTTGGCATTGAATACCAAAACGATACCGTTCCACAGGCCAGAAATTGTGGGGGCTGGTAAACTGGTCACTGCTTATCTTTGCAAAGAGAAGTCAAGCCACTGGCACTGTCATTAGTCCAGGATTTGTGCTCTGTGGGAACTGCTAGATACCACACTCCCGATTAATCATTTTCTCTCTACAGGGTTACCAAGCTGGTGCATTAGGCCCCAAGGGGAGCAAAATATCAACATTTTCCAGGTTTGTCTTTCATCTGATCTTTCCCATAAATGCAGCCTCTCTGTCAAGTCCTTCATTCCCTATTCCCTACTCTTCCAGTTTCCCCTGACTCCAGGCCTTTGCCCCTCTGGCTTATTTTAAACCTTACTGATGCAGAATATCAATCAGAAGGAGGGATAATCGCCTGGGGAAAAGAGCCAAAGAGGACATTTCCATCTTTTTCACAGGGACTGACGCGTGGAAGAGAGGGTTCACAGCGGCTCCTCCAGCAATGGTCCTTTTTTCTGCCTCTCAGTAAAACAGGCGTGAAAAAATAAACAATTTGGATCCCTTGCCTATCTAAATCTTCTTCCTAATACTTCAAAGCCCAGTCTTACAGACAACAGAGTCAACAACAGCCTATTATTGCACCCATCGAGCAAGAACTGCTCCTGGTAAATTTTTACTCTTCTGTGTTTTTCTATATTTTTGGGGGTAGATAAATAAGAGCAGAAATTTCCTGAGGTCAAGAAAGAAACGGGGCACTGACATACAACAAAACTGCTGTTTTAGTGAAACTGCTTTCTGTGGGAAAAAGAAACTGGCTACCAGAGCTACTTCTAAGCAACCAGATCGTCATGAGATTCAGAAATGCATGTCTGGGGAAAATATGCATCCCAAGCACAGCTGAATAGGACATGTGCAGATGTCATTCTTTTTCCATTCCGGGGAAGGGGAAAAGGTTTCCTACAAAAACATATTTTTTCCCCTGTCTCAGGGAAAGCTGCATTAATAAATAAGCATCACAATATGAATCTCTGCCCTGGCTCCATCTGTTAAGCCACTACAGGCCTCCAGAGAGAGTCTTCACACAAATAACACTAAATATAAATCTCAGGCTGCTCTTCATTTCTTGCTCAGAACCACAAAACTAGGAAGAACAGCTAAGTCCATGCTGCCAGGGTGAAAAATGTCCCCTGAATGGTTACATTTCCCTGAGTTCCTTCATTGGTAGCTGCTAGTGTACAAACAGACCTTTCTGAGCATTGGTCAGATTTTTTACTGACCAGGTCATGTTTTTTTCCATTAATGGATGAACCACCAAAGATTCACCAGGCAGTTTCTGCTTGTCCCAGAGGAGCAAAGAGGTTATCTTGAGGCACGCTCTCCCCCCGGAACGTGGTTAACAGCTTGTGAGACAGACAGCATGGACGAGACCCAAAGCTCATAAAACCTCTCTAGGGAAATTTCTCTCCAAACACTCTCCCAGCTATGTTTTCTGTAGTACTGTCCCGATGCTCCAAGGTTTTGCACAGTTAGGTGTAGGCGTTGCAGTTACAGGACAGGAGGGTGATGAAGGATAATAAGCAGATACCAGCGCACTGGATGACTTTGGAAGTGAAACAGCCAGCTGCAACTGGAGGATAAGCTTGGGTGAACTTGGCCTTAGAGAGTAAACTATGCTTTGGCAAAGCTGTAGGTTGCTATTTCAGGAGCAGGCAGGGACAGTTTTTGGAATAAAGGTCGCTGCATAAATGAGTTATGGGTAACACTTTAATTGATTATGTAAAGTAACCCACAAGTACAAGCTGACAGCAGGAGCGCAGTCCTGTGGGATCAGTCCCAGGGATTCCCTCTGGGATCAATACCTCCCTGACATCCCAGCCCTTTTTTATATTAACAATACCTACTTTCTTTAAATCCTTAATTTCCCTAATCTTTTCACTCTTTTTTTGTTAATAAAAATCGTTGCTAGTTCACATCAGTTTCAGCTAATTTTCAGAGTGTCCCTTTCCCTCCTGAGTTTTCTAACTTTTCTGCATCCTCACCTTTATGGTCCACTTTCTGTCTATACATCAACCTCCTGAAACTTTGCTAACATTCATTCGTGTTTCTTCATAACTGTCCAACAAGCCCTCATAAAAATTCTCAGTATTTTGGAGCTTCCAAATCCCTTCCAGGGATTCAAGATCTGTGCTTTCCATACATTTCTTCAAGTTTCTTTCTAAGCCCTTCAGCTTTATGCATGCGAATGACCAGAGGTATTATAAAGTCATTTTATTAGAAAAAGCTTACTAAATTCCTGTGCACAGTAGATACTCTGATCATGTATGGGGTAGCTTTAACCAAGCAGCATTTCCTAGCAAATCTACGTCTCTGTGGAGACATAGACTCCTTAGGCTATCAACTCCTTTAGCTATCTTCTCGTTAACTCGTCACATTTGACCAGAGAGGAAGGAGGAGTCAGTTCTGCCAACCCGCAGCTTCCAGAGTGGCAACAGCTAAAGGTCAGCAGCTGAATGTTGTGGGACTTGTGACTAAGGACTCAGCGTCTCATTTGTGTTACTTGTTCGATTGCTAAATAAAGTCCCCACCAGTCACGTCAGTGGGCTCGTGCCACACATTGGACATGCTCTATACCACAGGTTACCTTGTTCTTACCTTCTTCAACCTTCGCAGCCCAGGCATCACCCTACCTCCACCAGCTGCCTTGGCTGCAGGGACAGTCCAGGGACTCTTCAACCAGGGAAAAATCTCTTGCCAGCAACGCACCCTCCAGCACCTTAAAGCAACATCTCCAGGCGCCACCTCTCTGCGAACCCAAGGCACCCAGGGCTTCCCAAACGCCATCGTGCATTCCTGCCCACATCTGTGGAGGACATAGACCTGTATGACAGAGCCTGGAAAACACCTCCACAGTGTCTGCAAATATGCAGCCTGTCCAGCACTGCCACAGGCATGGTGATGAATCCTGTCCTCTTGAGCCCACCCTTCTCCTGAGCAGAGCGGACCCCCAAGGACTTCTTTTTCCTCCATCAGTTCACATTTATTATTTTGCCTTGTTCCAGCATCTTGTGGTTTATGAACCCAAATACTTTCCTCCCTCCCCATCCCCATGCTTCTCTACGTCCTACTTGTAATCTTGGTACTAAGTAAGGTGCCGTATAATACGTAGGAACTTGTTTTTCTTGTATTGGCCTGGCACACAAAGCTCTAACAGCTATTTTTATGCTTCTTATCTGGATGTCTTGCCACTTGCATTCTGAAGAGCTTTTAAGTCTTTTTCTATGTCCTCCTGCTGAGACCTATTAATGTCCACCAATAACCTCTGCTCCTGGACCCTCACACGCTGCTTCTCCTCCCACCAGCCCCTCCAGCCCACAGAGGCCCCAGGCTGACATCTTCCCCAGCATCCCAAATCTCTCTTTCCCTCCGTTATGTAACACTTTCCCTTTTGGGATGCCAAATTCCCTCCCTGCCCCCAATACCATCTCATCTACTGATTACTTAAAAATCATGCATCACTTCTGTCACCATTTCCATATAAAAGTGTACACAGTTTTTGTGACAAAGCTGTTATGGCAACTTGAAGTTTGTCAGGTTTTCACATTATACATAATCTGCAAAACTGCACATTATTAAACATGTTCTGATTCTCCCAATTACTTACAAATTATTCCATTGCCAGATTCCACTGCTATATTCAGTCAACATTTGTCATCCTGAAGAAAACTTCCAGATTAAGTTGCCATCGATTGAGGGCATGGAGGGAGGGTGCTGCTCTGTCATGCCTGGAGCAGAATTAGGGGAGATCAAAGTCTCTAATACTTTTCTGGTTCAGCTGGTGGATGGACTTAAGAGCTGCAGTAGGATGGGCTGCTAGGGAACATGATTGCTTCTGCATGCATCTACTGAGGCTTGCAAATGTGATGCAACAGCTGTTGTCATCCCTTTTTGAGCACATTCCATGTTAACACTCACATTTTGGTCAACTAGTGTCAAATAAATGTATGCTGATGGATCTAGACATAAGTTAGAT
The DNA here is from genome assembly GCA_008711295.1 of Anarhynchus alexandrinus. Classification (NCBI taxonomy): domain Eukaryota; kingdom Metazoa; phylum Chordata; class Aves; order Charadriiformes; family Charadriidae; genus Anarhynchus; species Anarhynchus alexandrinus. Next base: position 2,583,010 of record VUYV01000095.1, on the reverse strand, counting down.
AATCCATAACATTATGCTGACACTCTGGTAGGTACTAACAAACTTGCACACCCCTGCCTGGAGCCCACAGAAGTGCTACATGAGCCTGGCAGGGCCAGACGTTTCATATACATCTGTGCTGCTGTAAAGACATTTCATTCACTAATTTCATTTCCCATTTCATTTGACTTACGAACACCTATTCTGAGTCTGGCTCAGCCTCCGGTTGGTGGCAGATGGATTCTCCTTATTTTTTATTAGGCAATGAAGCTTAGGTGTGGGGAGACCATTTTATTTCCTTTCTGATCTTAACTTTAAGTGTAAGTACATGCAAGTATATTTCCATCTGTTACCTGATTTTCTTCTTTATATGCTTCAGACATTACTGGAACTACTTCATCTTACAAAAAAAATCTTGCTCTAAGAAAGAATACAGAGACTGCTAAAGCTTTTCCCTATGAAAATCTAAAAGGTTTAATCAGGTATAATGCATTGACTGATTTCTAATTTTTAAATTCCCCTTTTTTTTTACTCCCAAGAAACTTTTTTTACTGTACAAAACATATATTTATAAATTAATAATTAATGAATCAGTTGTCAAGAATTAAAATAACAAATTGCTTAATAAATAATTTAATAAAGTAATACATCAACTTGCTTTTCCCCCTCTATATGCAGAGTGACTTCTGGTTTATTCCTTTCTTTGATGAAAGATTACATTTGCTCTGCGTTCTCTGAACAGCTTTCGCCATTATATTTTATATTTGATCCCACTGGGACTTCCTGGGATAAAAGCTCATGAGAAGGTTTAAAAACTGTTTATTTGTCCCTGTTTCTGGAGTGACGTCAGGCAGAATCACGTATATTGGCAACCACAGACGTTCATTCTCCACCAAGGTCAGCAGCATCCAATGCTTTTTTGGCGTTACTGAGGGGAACACTATTACAGTTTCCTCCATCATTTCTCAGGAGCTGCCGCTACTTCAGAGTATCTGCAGGATGTCCACTGTGATGTGTTACAAATTCTTTCCCCCATTATTGGATTCTGAATGCAAGAGTGGCTATGAATAAATTATTTTCAAGTCAGGATTATCTGACTTGAAACCTACCCCTCTAATGACGTTAGAAATTCAGTTTGTTCTCTGCGCTGTGTTGAAACACTCCGGGACACGCTCCGTGGCCTCATCGCAGTGACAGTACCTGTTCCTCCTCTATATAGTCCCTTTTCTACCTCTCTGATTTTACCAAGTGAGCAGGAGAATAATAGTGTGAGTTCTGGATCACTACCTAAGGAGGTATCTCTTGACAAACATCCATTTCCCCGGTGACTGCCTTTACCTTCTAGCACTTCTCTCTTGTAGCAGCCTCTATGAACGTTCCATCCTCCACATACTCCTCAGTAACTACCAAATTACTCACCTGCTTCTTTGACAGGTCACAGCATTTCTCAGCTTTTCCTGCCAGGGCATCAGAAGCTGTAGCATGCATCAACTTTCAGTTCTCTGATCTTCTGCTTGAGTTTCTGATTTTCACTTTCACCTCTTTCTTTATCTGTATGTTCAACTTTTCACATCCTCTTTCAAAGCCTCATTTGGCTCTGCTGTAGCTGTAGTTGGTATCTGTCACACTGAACAACTGCAGCTGTGCTCTATTCTTGTCAAAATTCTGTTGTTAATAAAAAAACCCAACAAAACACAAAAAAGAACCCCACACCCAAAACACACGCACACACAGACAAAAAAAGATTTAGGGCTTTCCAGTACCTGTTTCAAATACATTCTGATTCATTTGTATCACAACATTTTTGAGGGATTCAATGCCAGGTGCTGCCAAATACATACCTATGCATCTTCCCAGAACACCTGTTTTGCCATATCTCTTACTTATGGCTCCCAGTAACTCTAATTTAAGTTTTAAAGACCAGTAAGAGCCCAATCTGCAAACAGGCTGCAAATAGCACTGTATTTGTCCCTCTGGGATCATCAGCTTCTTGACCTCGTTGAACCTTGATCTTTATAAACTCTCTCAAAATCCCTTCCTACGTCTATAGTACTAACTTCTAACTTTCCTTTTAACTTTTGCACTGTCACTGTAGGTCCCATTAGTTTTGGTCAGTTATGATAACTTTGCACTGGCTTTTCTAGCAAAAGATATTGGTAGAGTTTTCCAGTGCAAGTAGCATTCTCATTCAGTGGTCCAGTTTAGCCTTTTCCCCTTCTTTCATGATAAACCATTTCCTCTCATTTGCTACAATTGCATTCAGATTTATTGATGCTCATACACAAATAATCTCTGTTGCATTTCCCAGTGACCTATGAAGTGTCTCCCAACACAGAAGGATTTCCAGCTGTTTGCAAACATTGTAAAGAGCCACTAACAAAAAGAATTAAAAAATACAGCATTGTTTAGAAGAGAAACAACTGTCTCAAGCTAAGAGGCAAATAGAGACTTTTTACAGGAAGTAAACCGTAGGCAATACAGTATGGGCAACAGGAAAGCAGAACGCTTCAGCTATCGTTTACCATAAGTCAACGCTGCAACTAACTTCTGCCTAAAATATCTGCTGAATTCAATCTGAGGTCAAGGAAGGTGCCTTCTGAACTTCTTCCAGATGAGTGAGGATGGATGGATGGATGGATGGTGGATGGATGGATGGATGGATGGATGGAGAAAATTACAAAAGTAGAAACAGACATGGAAGATAACAGGACAAACAGGTATCAATAGGGTGATGGAAGATAATAAAGTGCTAATGAGAAGGAGTGTATCCTGTCCTCTCCCCTAGAAACTCACCTTCCTCTGAACTCTACTACTTCGCTCTTCCTTTTATGTCTGGTTTATTACGCCCTCAGGCTTTGCTCCTCCCGTTCTGCTCCCTGGATGATCCTGTCTCCGCTGTGACACTCATATTCTATTCTGCTATTCTGCAAGCCCATCTAGCGTCTGAGCTATGAGCCCCTTCCTCCTTTCCCTGTATTATTTTAATTCCCTAAAAATCCCTCTCTCATCAGCACTTGCAAGGCCATTACATTTCCCATTCTTTCCACAAGGTTTCTCTTTCTCTCTGTACAGAAAGGTCTTCTTTGGATGACCACAAATATGCTTCTCCCCAACCCCTTCTGTTCACCAAGACACATACTCTTTCCCATTTTTATGTGATTGCTACTTTCATGCAAACCACTCCAGCTTCAGTTCTTCTGTCTTAAAATTATGTGCTCTCTTCTTCAATTTCCTGAATACTTCACTCCCCTACCCAATCATCTCACTCATACTTCCTCTCCATCAGGCTCCCTTTCCTTTTACCAACCCAGCCCCTGATTCTCCTTCCTACAGGTCCCTTTCTCCTCCCTTCTCTGAGATCTCCTCCAAGGCCTGCTCTCACCACCTTTTCTCCCAGCCATTTTTCTCGCTGCCAGATCCCTAATTCCACATGCAAATCTCATCTTCCTTTAGCTCACTGAGCCCTTCCTGGCTCATGCTCAGCTCTCTTCAAGCCTTTTGCTGGTGCAAGGCCAGCCAGGACATTTAGTAGCTCATATTGAGAAGCATCCACTTCATCAATCTCAAAAGGATGTTGACAAAGGCTTCTCAAAGGGTAAGTGAGTCACTGTTTCTCTGCCACTATTTTATCCCTACCTACTCTAGGACAGTTCATTTAACAAACAAGCAACCATACCGGGGGATTTGCTCCACTGGCACCAACAGTGAGCAGTAAGGCACAACCAACAGACAAAGAAGGTATTATGATGGTAATATCAGCTCAATATAGAATTTTTCAGCCCTTTTTCTTTTGGTTTCAAAACCCCAGGTATTCTGATAGCTTTGAATGTTTCACCTGTTTTGTTTGTTTTGATTCCACTCTAAGCCCCTCCAGTCAAACTGTAAACTGTGTTCCAACAAAACACATTAAGTGGGTTACTAAAAGCAAATTCTGCTTAAACTTACATACTGCTACAGCACTTACAAAGGATCTTGCTCAAATTGAGTCAACAGACTGAGTTTTATGATGGGACAAAGACAACAAGCAAAACACACCAGCAAGAGGAGGCAGTATGCCAATATAAGATATGAAGGATATTTGGGGGACTCACTGTCTATATTCAAAAGCAAATGGATTCACAACTAAAAAAAAAAAACCTGGTAAAAATAATCCTGATTCAGTGAATTAAAACAGACTGCCTCTTTATACTCATCTAACAGCATTTACATGTTTCTATTCAACCAAGAGGTTTAACCCAATTGCACTGTGTGTGTGTGTATGAGTACAGGTATTACCTGTTCAAAGTGACAGAGCAGAATCTGGTGCCCACAGAACTTAACACTAGCAATTACTAGTCAAAACCGAGGATGATTACTGGATTTCCATACAAGTTGAAATAGGATCAATAATTTCAGACTTACATACTGCAAGGGAAGCTTGCTGGACTGCAAGAAAAATTTTCTTTTCATGTGACAAGTGCAACAAATTGAATTTGCCAATCCATGATGCCCTCATTTTGCATGGAACTTTGAGATGCCATTTTCACAGCCAGCCAGGATCAAGACGAACCATGACTGTGTCTCTGATGATGGAAGATCAGGCTGCATTTCCAATAAAGTCAATATAGTAAACTCAAATTAAGGCAGTGGGCAGGAAACAGGACTACCAGACCTCAATTCTGACATTGCCTAAGGCCACAATAATACAGTTAGGGAGGCGAGGAGGATTTAGTAACACTGGCCACATCTCTTTTCCTAAGAAAAGTAACTTAGCATCATCTAGGTTTACCTAGCCTCACACAGTGCTCTTGATAATGATTTCTGGTCACACGTTGGTGATATCAGTCACAAGGACCTTGTTTCAAGTGGAAATTAACTCTCTTCTGGTCTCTGCTGCTGGAGGCTGAATCTTCCCTGAGTCCCCATCATGTTGCTCCTTGCTTTTCTAATCTCTCCCTGGCCATGAGCTATCCCAGTTTCTCTGAAGCTCTGCTGATTGGGAGTACCAATGAAGATGGAGGAATAGCTCCCTGGGGAGAAGAGCCAGGTCCCAGTTTGGAAACAGAGCTAATTTTCAGATGTCCTTCTTCCCACATGAGAAAGAGGCATGTCAGAAAATAAGCATTAATAAATAAAGATAATCAAATTAATCTTGGTCCTGGCTGAACCTTCTTGCAAAACACAGCAGACTGCTGCCTCTCAATGAGTGAAATCAACGGCAGACTTGTATTTTAAGTAATACTGTAAATGTTAATTCTCCTATGGGGTTTTTGTGTTGGGGGGCAGCGGGTGGGGTGGTATAAGAAGAAATAAAACAACCTGGAGATTTAGGAAGAAATATAACATCTTCTTGGACTTCTATTCTCAAAAACAGCTTTTCCACAGAAACCTGCCTCAGTGGCACGGCTAACAATTAGAACAATGTTTAAAGTCAGCAATATCTCTTTGGAGAAAAACTATATCCAAGTTGCTGTTGCACAGGGAGTTCATAGCTGTCATTCTTTTCTTTCTTTCTTTTTTTTTTTTTCTTTTCCCCATTTAGGTGATTCTTCAGCTTTCGCTGTTCCTCTACCCCCCCTTCTCAGGAAAACTGTGCTCATAAAACGAACATCCCAAAGATCCTAATGTGAGTCTCTGTGCTGATTCTTACCTCAAAACTAGGGACTCCTCCCACACAAACTAATTACAGCTGAAGCTCCTTTTTTAACCCAGGTCAAAACCACAAGTATGAGGAACTACAGGTAAGGCAGCACCACTCCTCCATCTAACGCATCTCCTTACAAAACATCTGGAAGATATTGCATAGCTCCAGCCAGCCCAAGTCTACAGAGGAATTTTTTTTCTCACGGGTCCCAGAGGACTTGCTTTCTGTGCTATGTCTGCATCAGTTACAATCCTTTTCTACAAATCAAGTTGGATTTGCTAAAAAAAAAATAAGAGAGAGAAAAGAAAACCAAAACCAACAAAAAAAAAATAATTCCCCCATGTCTCATTATTCCTTCACGTCATAGATTGGCTTTCTCAGGGTTTGGAGGAAAGGGTTGGTAAACAAGGGCACTGAGGCAGCTCAGTGACCCGCTGCTTTTCCCTTCAGTGCAGCTTTGACACAAGAAACACTCCTTCACCAAACAAGAGTTCAGAGAAAAGCACCCGAGCATTGCCCAGGCTGGGCTCAATTGACTGAAGAGGTGATGAAGCTTTCCTTCATCTCCCGAGCCCTCTCCTGGCTGCTGGGCCTTTGGAGGAAAAAAGGTCTCTCGCACAGCTGGCCCTTGTTAGCCATGGGCAGAGGCCACAGCCAGGCACAAGCCCCAGGGAGATGTCTGGCAGTGACAGGCCAGAAAGGAAGCACCCAGTGCATGGTACGAAATGAGGCAGAAGCCTGAATGACAGGAGCAGACTTGATCTCAGAGAATGGCTGGACACTTGGAAATCCTTGATGCCACAGTCACTTTACGTAGTGGAAACATATTATTAGGAGGAAATATATCTCTAGTTACAAATAAATACATGGGTCAGGTATATATTTAAAAGCATGTAATGCCAATTTCCAAAACAAGACAAATGATCCTCCTGCTTTCCGCTTTTGCTTGGCCTGCGCGACACAGGCAGGAACCATTTTGATGTCCCTTCCCTCTGCCAAATTCTAGATTCCATTTCTCTTGATTACCACCACAGTCAGAAAAAGGTTGTTACGCCTCCTAAGAGCCTGTGCCTTCCCCACATCCTGCCCACACTCACTGCTTGACTCCTCCTCTCCACCCTCAGGTGAACAACAAAGAGGGTGTCATACTTTAAGAATGGCAATTCTTACAAAAAAGCAGGCTAGCTGTGCTTACCTGTCTAAACTCTACAAAATTAAACCCCTCATTTATTCTCTAAGTTTTCCCACTGCACAAACCTGGACCACGACTGTAGTCAAGGCCAGCTACATAAATGCCTCACTGCCCAGCTCCGTGCTCAGCTCCTCGCCAGGACCAAATTAACGGTCACGTCCTAAGTCTGCTTTGCATCAAGAAGACCTCCTTATGGTGCTGAAAGGATCTCGGAGTAAGTGTCAGGGGTGGTTAGGAGGGATAGAAGACAGTTATTTTGCACCTGTGATGGTGCCCTTCTTGTGTGCCATGCTGCAGGGAAGCATTAAATTTTTCCAAACAAGTATTTCCAGGTGCTGGCTGTAAGCATGCTCTACAGCAAGCTTTACAGCTTTTCCTCTGGAGGCAGTGGAAATATTCCACATACATTGAACCCCAATACCTTGCTATGGGGTTCAGGGACACAGGGAACAACATGTGGGGTCAAAATTCAGAGGTCAATCTATCCCTGAACAGACTCTTCTGAAGAGTTTTCCATCTTTTTGCATAGCTGGAAACCAACGCATTTCAAATACATACTAGACACATCACTCGCTACTATAACAAATCAGTTCCTCACTGCTTTATTCCCTGCATCATTTGTACCATCCAAAACAGGTATACAAATACTATTTTGCTGTTTACAAGTTTGTTCCAACTTCCCAAAACTGTGACAGAAAAAGTGCTAAAGTTCCAGAAAACAGTCCTCTGACTAAATTTATCACAGCAGAACTACAGATCACATTTCCAAATAGGGTGGTTTGAAAATACCGGGGGGTATTTATTTAAAACATGAGAAAAAACAGAGCTCAGTGAAGCACAAGTTTTAAAAATAGAATTTGGACTTTTAAACTATTTGAAAAAAACATGTCAAGCAAACAGTGACCCCAGGAGCCACAAATATTAAAGGAAAAGCTCTTGATGCTCCTGGCAAGATGAGTTTGAGGACATTTACGGGACAAGGGAACATACACACACAAAAAAAACCCCAAAAACCAATAAAGCAGAGCAGAAATCAGTCTACAATTTCCATAGAAAACTTGATAATTTTTTAAAACTCTGTTGCTGATGATTTGGATAGGCTCCTTCCTGTGCATGACAGGGCAGACTGTAAGTCCATTTTAGCTCATGGGAAAGCAGATACTAGTACTGCCTACCTCAGCCACTGTCTTTACACTGAACGGTGAAACATACCTTCCTGACAGTACTTCCTCTGCAATACTTTCCATCTCTTGCCCACAACCCCTGCTAGTAAGAGGATAATATCCATAATCTTCATTTTTCAAATACTGGTGATCTCTTCATTACACTTACGAATGCCTGCCAAACCCCGGGTCAAACATCACAATGGGTAAATCTGGACTTGAACTATATGTGTGGTTGAGCCTGGTTTCTGTAATGGGCTTGCCCAAACCCAGTTCTTCTCCAGGGGCTGCATCATTTCCTGCCCATCTTGTCAGGTTGCACGCCTAAGTCTCTCAGTGCTTTTATGCATTGGCTGCTCTTCAGCACAGGTAAATGGAGAAGCAGGAGATTGCTTAAATATGCCCTCCTAGCCCCGCTTCAAGACTTGAGGAGGGGTTGGTTGCAGAGGTTGGTTTCTGCCATGGCCTGAGAGAAGAATAACAACACTGGGTTTGTCCTTCGGAGCAGAGTGGCAGAGGACATATCAGGCACAGCCAGCATCTGTGCCCAGTGCATGACCACCAAGGGCAGGGACAGCCCCCTGGGCCTCCTGGGCACAGGGACTGCCTCGGGGCCAGCACACCAAAGGCCTTTCTCCAAGGATGCTGGGTGGAGGGGTGGCGGGCCAGGTTGAGCATGGGAGGCCCCATCACCCCCATGTCACAGCACCACCACCTGGCAACGCAGCAGGCACAGTGCCCTGGGGCAGGATAAAAGGGAGCACCCTGCTGTGTCCTGCTGCCAGAGATGGCCCGGGGGCAGCTTGAAGACATCCAAGAGGAAGTTCTTGAGTACCCAGTGGAATTACTTGGAGGGGTCTGAGGAAGGCAGACTGGAGGCTGGATGCTGCTGTTGAAGGTTCTCCACTGCAAGGCCAGCTTCTGGCAGGGCCACATTCAAAGCCCATCTGATGGATGGAAATCCTACTTCAGCCTTTGGGAAACAGATGTGAGCCCCTAAGGAGATGAGAAGAACCACCAACCTGTTGAGGTGTCTGAAGCTGGATAGCAGTGGCAAGACCAAGGGAATGCCTTCTTGAGGAGCACTGCAGAGTTCACTGTCCTCATCCCCTGTGGAGCCAGGGGTAGCAACCATAAGAAATGGGATGCAGAGATGTTGCAAGGGGTCCCAGTGATTTGGACCACCCACTGGTGTCCTGCCAGGTGTGGGAAGGTTTCTTACCCCTAAGGCTGATCAGGCTGGGGCCATGTGGATGCCCCTGAGATGGCTCCACACTGAGGGAGAATAAGGCTTGGGCATCTCCTGGGAGAAAAAAAACCACATGGCATTTCAGGCATATAACAGTCTCATCATTATTCGACTCATGGTGAGCACAGGGAAATAGAATAGAATAGAATAGAATAGAATAGAATAGAATAGAATAGAATAGAATCGTTATGCCACATTATGCCTAGAGTTCTGCATGACCAGCTCTGACCTAGGCCTGAGGGGTCCATCCAGGAGAGCAGCTTTCTGCAGTACAGGTCCCAGGCCCATCCCGGAGATGGGGTAGAGACGGGCACACCTCCAACATCCCTCAGGCAGCGACTGAAGGCCCCAGGCTGAGCTGGGATGTGTCCCTTGGGCCCTTGGCAGGAGATGGTGTGGGTGGATGTCTCAGGGGAGGCCGGTCCCAGCCATTGCGGTCTATGAGCACCCCCAGGACCCTGACAGAAGTAGACTTGCACTGGTCATATGCTCTCCTGACATCGATGGTTGGCCACTTTGGAGACAGAGTATTGGGCCAGAGGGACCTTGGCTCTGAGAGACTACTGCTGTTCTCAGGCTCCTGTGGTTTAGTATGTTTTTCCAAGGGAAATAGGTCAGGCATTTCTAAAAATAAGTATAAGGAAAAAAAAAAAAAAACATCCACAGGGAAATGAACAGGTATTGCTTACCTCAAAAAGATTTGCAACCATTTAGTGGAGGAGCACATCCTGCTGAAGGCTTGATCTTTGAGCCTCACTAGGGTCAGAGATGTGGGGTTTTGCCATCCTGTGGAAACTCAGCTACACTGGATGAACACAGAAAACTTTCAAAAACCACACTTCACACTTGCTTTTTGCAAATTTCTTCAGATGATTCAGTTACCTCGAGATGATCCACAGCTTTCACCCCATCAGAAGGTACATGCCTCCTTCCCACAAGGTGACAGAGCCAATCCCTAGGATACGACACGGCTGCCCCTTCTGTCAGTGCAGGGCTTGGAAGAAATGCCATCAGAGATTTCCTCAGCGTGTACTGGTAGGGAAAGGAGGAGGTAGGAAGAAGAATACACTAGACTAGACTAGTAGAGTTGGACAGGATCTACAACGATCATCTAGTCCAACTGCCTGACCACTTCAGGGCTGATGTTAAAGCATGATATTAAGGGTGTTGTCCAAATGCCTCTTAAACACTGACAGGCATGGGGCATCAACCATCTCTCAAGGAAGCCTGTTCCAGGGTTTGACTGCCCTCTTGGTAACAAAATGTTTCCTTATGTCAAGTCCAAACCCTCCCTGACAGATGCATCTTTGAGCAATTCCCACACATCCTGGCACTGGGTACAAAATCAGCACCTCCCTCTCCACTTTCCCTATTCAGGAAGCTGTAGACAGAAGTAAGGTCGACCCTCAGGCTCCAAACTAGACAAACCCAGAGTCCTCAGCTGCTCCTCAGAAGACATGCCTTCCAGCTCCTTTGCCAGCTTGTTACATTCAAGTACCAAAATTATCGCATTTTTATATATATTTATCAAGTACCAAAGTAATCATATATTAATATCAAAGTGATTTAAAAATCTGAAAATTTGGAATTAAGTCAGCAAGGCAAATCAGCTCCATTTAAATAGCAGGCTTTAATCCTGTGTTGAATATGTACTTTGTACTTATTTTTGAAACCACAGTTGAACCGCAACAGTGAATAACCACTGATAACAACACAAATAACTTTTGTGCAAAACTTACATTTCACTTTTACTTATCTTCTGCTATTCAGGAAGATATACTATAAGGATGCAAATGCTCATATAACCTACAGTGTATGCACTCAGATTCCCATTGATAACATTTTATTATCTTATAAAAACCAGCATTTCTTATTTACTGAGCTAGTAATGTTGCACTCATTATTTGCTTTGCATGGCAGATGGACTATTCTGTTTTATAAGGGCAGTGATCTAAAACTATGTCAAATGTACTGAACAGAGAAGAAAAACAGTACCTTTATCCTTAAAATGTGCTGTATTTAAAATTGTTTTATTACAAAGGAAGCATAATCTGGGGTTTGAACCTGAAGATTTTACAACTGTTACACAGCCCCTAGTATTTAGTTTGTAAGCACAGGCCCAAAGAACCAAACAAGTATTTGTGCTTTTTAAGCTTCCAGACATTTTGTTTATTATTGCTCAGTTATTCTTTGGATGGAACTGTACTGAAATAAACACAGTAAAATGAAAACAATATTCTATGAGGAGTTAGGGCATGGAAAGCTATTTTATCAGTTCAGAAAACTCTGGCCCCAGTCATTCTGCTAAAAGCTTCCCACAGTTGCAGCAACTTTATCTTAAACTTAGGTGGAAAATATGCGTTCCTATTTTTGTTGGGTTTATCACATTATTTTGTTTTACTTATATAATAACTATGGGCATTGCATTTTAATTTCAAATGCAATTTTGACTGGATTTAGGTTTTAAGTATTTATTATGTTTTTGGGTTGTTTTTAATTAAAATCTGATTTAACTCATTTAACAATTTTTTGTCTACCATCCCTGAAATACAAACATTGAGCTGGCTTGGAAAAATGAAATCTTACGGAGTGGTGCTCACTCCTGGAAAAGCATCCTTCAGTCTTCCAAATGGAGCTGTTTCCTCTTTTCTGTTTCATTAAATCGGAATATTTTCTCACAGATACACAGAGACTACACTGAATGGCACAAACATTGGCCTGTGAAATGCATGCTCTGCCTGACTTGGAGTGACCTGAGAAAAAAGAAAAAAACAACTCTGTTCTGAATGAGGTAAAGGGTTACTTTGGGTTTTACAGATCTCGATCGCTATTCTAACTCACTGTCTGTATCCACAAAGACTGGTCAGAAATTCTGCTTTCTCCTAGTCTGGATAAAAACTAATTCTGGCACCACAAAACAAAATTACCCTCCTGCCAGCTCTGCCCTAGATGTGCTCAGGTTGGCCTTTATTCGCTGGATATTTATTCTGCGATAGCCAGATGAACAACGTGGTTCTATTTCGGCATCTGCGCACTTCCACTGAAGACCTCCGTTGAATAGCTCCCACTCACTGATGCTCCTGAGAGCAATTTTCTTGCATCTTCAATCAACAGGTGTCCCTCCAGCTTTGCTTTTCCCTTCTGCTATGATGGCTTAGCGGTACAGCTTCTCTGAGAGGGTCTTAAGTGGAATTTGAACAGACAAGTACCAACTCAAGAGGCCCTCTGTTGTTTTGCACTTTGAAGAAAATGGGTGAGATGTGGTACACGCTGATGCAGTTGCCCTTTGTACCCTTTTGCACGGATAGGAATTACTATGTGAGGCTTAAGGTATAAAAACTGTTTGCTTTAGTCTGAATGAACTGAACAGTCAAAAAGAAAACAGCTGCAAGATATCATCTGAAACAAATCTGTTCCTTGACATGAATGGCTAAAAGCAGACAGGCAGATTAAACTGTGATTATTTAATGCATTAAAAATCAGTGGGATATGTTCATGGGATAGTCTTGAGTTGTTGACATATCTTAGTTTGCGTCCTGAATTTGCAAAAGATCAGAGCTGCATTAATAGCAAGACATTACACTACCAGTAATAACTACCTGACTATGATTTACTGCAGTTTTCTGCCTAATAAACAAACCTTAACATACTCAGTGACCAGAGCATTGTGAGTGACATCTTATTATAAGCTGTTGCAAAATGAATATCAATGCACAAAAAAATCCATTCAGCTACATATGCAGAGGATACATCAACCTTGTAGAGCATTTTACTGATGTGACTAAAAGTAGAGCTAAAAATATCCCTACCCTTTCTTTATTGGAATGATTTAACTTTCCCCCCTTTTATCCCTTTCCTATATACCCATGTTTTAATAACTCCTCACGCTCCACAACAACCAATCACAGCTTTGTACCAGGGCTGGCAACTTGAAACTGTAAAAAATGCACATGGAGAGAGGAGAGAGGTCTACACATGGTGGAGTAAGAAAATAGTCAAGCTCCCATTCAGTATTTTGTAGTATTTGTGGTGCTACAAATCAAGCTCTACGTTAAATTTTGCTTGCAAAAACCAGATTCTTACCCAAAGGTGGTGTTAGAGTGACACGGCAGCATGGCCATCCAAACTCACATAGCAGGTCAAGGCATTGTTTCTTCCTTCAGAGGAGGACTTTAGCAAAGTTGTCAAAAGAGAGGGTACAAATCCGGCTGTTTAAAAGGCGATAAGCAGAAGTCAAAGTGATGGTGACCAGCCCAATTCCATATTGAGTCCAGAGCTTCACCCCACATGGAAATTTCCAAGTTCTCCACTCCAGGCTTTCCAAAGCCAGAAGGCAAGCCATTACAACTGCAAATCATCTGGTAGGAACTTAGCAGGCAGAAAAAGAGGACACAGTGTCCAGGTGAAACTCTGCTTCTGGGTGGGTTTCCACCGCTCCCCTTGCTTTCACGGTAAGGCGTAACTCCCACTCACAGCATGAGAAAGTGGAGGTGGTGCTGGGCCCTACATTGCACTGCTCCTCCATCTCACCTCCTTTCCCAGAGCCAGGTGGTGCTATGGGCTGGCAAGCAGGAGCACCCTGAGGTGGCTGCTAAAAGGAACGTGGCTCTTTGCTAAAATTCAAAAGAAAGCAAGGTACATTTGAGGAAGGTGTATGTGAGGTAAGGGACAAAGAGAGCCTTCCTGTATCAGCTTTCCCTTCATGACTGATGTCAACCACCTTCACAGACACTTGCCCCATCAAAACCACCTCTGGTAGGACATCAAGGAGGACATTAAGAGCTTGGGATGTGGGACTCGGTCCCTGAGCCCAGTCCCTTGCAATGTCAGCTCACCATGTAGGAGATAGATGTCTAGGACAGTAGGATCCATGGTACATCCCCTGTGTAAGCCCTTGCCCACTTAAAAGTGCAAAAAGAGCCTTCCAATAGCCTTCCAATACCTGACAACAACCATAAAACCACACATGATGACAACTCCTGAGAGAAGATGAGCTACCAGTCAAGGAAAGCAGGCTTGCCTGCAAGATAAACTTGAGCTCATGAGCCTTTTTGGTCCTCTGTTTTTTCTTGTTTTAAAAAACCCTCCTGCCCCTGGCTCTTCCTCAGCACAAGAAAAGGTGCCCCTGCATGGAGAAAACCTATCAATGCAGAACAGCCAAATTACAGTGGGACTTTTTACCCATGGGCATTTTACACATGAGAAATCCAGGTGTCACCTACAGAGAGATGCACTTGGTGGGATTTGGGTTCTTGCAACTCTTTTCAACAGATAATTGGAGCAACTCTGGGCCTTTCATATACAAACACCAGAACAAAAGGTTATTTGTGCTTTCTGAGTTATTTTCCACCGAAAAAAAATGATGCCCCTTACTGGATTTTTTTTCTTTTTCTCTTTCTTTCTTTCTTTCTTTCTTTCTTTCTTTCTGTCTTTCTTCCTTGATGCGGGAGTGCTGGTGAAGTGCCAACTGAGAGTGACAGCTCAGTCTCCTCCCTCCCCTCTCCATGCTAGACTCCATCCCTCCAGCTGCTGTCCAGATTTTGGGCAGAGAATTGCTGCTGCCTGTTCCTCTCTGCACAGCCGTCCCACCACTAATCACCTCAGGGACACACCTTGAAGCATTGGAAAAGGGGCCACAGCACAGGCAGCACTGTAGCACATCTGGAGGAACCTCAACAGGTAGGGCAGGAGGGGCAGAAGATGGGAGTCACCACAGTCACATAGAGGCACCTGGGTAGGGACCAGCCATGGGCACTTGGTGGTCCTCCCTGAAGAAATGCCTGTCAGATTGCACCCTAAAACACCACAGCTAAGCTCTGCCATGAATTTCTGAGACCATAGTACCTACAAGGGGATTTGCAAACAGCAAAAATAAGGAAAGCTTTTTGCTTTATCCTGTCCTTCCCTTCAAAACCCACGATGTTAGAAGACACTAAAAGAGGGCTTTTCATGTGAAGCATTGGAAGAAACATGCTGCCTGCTATGGGTTTTCAAACTGGAAGGCCTGCAGAGAAACAGACTGCACAGAAGCACTTAACAGACCCAATCATTTCAGGGCTGTCAGCAGATGTAGCCCACATAATGCTATGCACCTGGGAAAAAGGGTCGGGTTCTCTGCAGAGCCCCCCATCTCCCGTGACAAGTTCACTGAAGCAGAATAGAAAAAAAACCCCAAACTAGGCACACTGCTTGAGCTACAAAAAACCTCATTATTTTCCAGTAAAAAACACCTCCGTGCGAAGAGCTTCTCTGATGAGTGAAATCAAGGACATTCCAAAATGATTCATGAGTGTGTAACCTGGCTACAGCTGACAATGAGATGACTGTGCCTTCACAGGCTGGGATGACAGGCTGAAAGATGAGCTCCTAATGAAATCAAGCTCAAAAGCAAAAGCAGAGAAAGCTCTAATGGCTGCTAAGTTAACACAGAAAAAATTAAGATAGAACAGCACATGGGAGTGCTCTGGTGTGCAGTCATGACCTGCACGGTCGTGTAATAAAACAGGTATCTGTAATAAAGCAGATATGAACAACAGTCTCATGAGCACACACAGAGGTGAAGGTACAACAGCAGGACATGGTATTACAAGAGGAGCAAATGTATGAACACAGCAGGTTTGCGGCAGAGGTGGATTGCACTGTGCAAAGCAAAAAGCATGCCCATGGAGAGGCAAGATGTACATGAAAAACTACATAGAAACCCATTCTGCCTGAGTTTACTGCAGCCAGACCAGCAGAAAAGATCAGGATGTACAGGGTAGAAACAGTGACATAGGTGGTTTGGGTCTGGTTGGTTTTTACCATAGGGCAAAATAAGATAAAGATGGCGATAAGGCATTTGTAACTTCCCATCTTAAATGGTCTTAAAGAAAATTCCATAACATTCAAAATCTGGACACAAATAGACTTCAGCGTAGTAAATGAAAAAGTCTAAACATGAACACTGCCTATGTGAACGAGAGTATGAATTTAAACAGTCCCCATATGCAAAAATGCTGTATTAAAATGCTGGTACAGTCAGTGATAGGAAAATGTAAGCATCCAGGCCTTTTCTATAATAAATGTGTGTTTTGCATCCGTGCTAGAAAGAAAAGTCTTAAAACTGTTGAACTCGATAACAAATCCACTGGCAGTGGAACTTATAAAATGAAATCTCACATCAGAGGAAACTGAGAAAAGGTGTCCTGATTCGTTTAAAATCTTACCGAGACTTTGCAAAGCCATGTTATCTACAAGTGCTGCTAATAATAAGGACCAGAATAAAGGAGAGATGTCAGCTTACAAAAGAATTGTGTATTTTCGAAAAGGCAGAGGAGTCACTGGTGTAGGCAAGAGAGAAAGAAAGAGAGAGACACAGATATAAAGAGCTCCTTAAGAACCATGCAGAACAAAGATGCCACTGCCTACCCAGCCTAGGATGCCAGCTGTAAATCCTTGCATCAAATACAAAACCCAAATGCTGCCAGTGTCCTGCTTCCCAAATCATGGGAAGACACTATTTGAATTAGAGTTATATTTGAATTACAGACTATATTTGAATTACATCAGAAAAAAAGGAGCGCCAATAGTTCACCCACTCCTTCCTCCTAATAGAGAGTTATCCTCACCCTATCTATTTGTTTCTGGACTGTTTTAGAAATCACTTTAGAAAGTGACAGATTATTCACAAAGGGACATTATTCCTGACACTGAGTTCTGTCAAACCTCTTTCTCGACTTTCTGCAAATATTTAATAGAGCATTTTCAAATTATTTTTACTTGTCTGTTACTTGAGTAACACCCAAGCATAAAGCATCAAAAAGCCCTAATTCAGTGAATTAGTTATTCACTACATTGAGATAATCTAGCTGTTTTGGAGAAAAGTCACTGGGTTCTTTGTAAGTTAACCTTTACCAGGGAAAAGGGGTGACTCGCTGGAGGTCAGGCAGGATGGCATGGTACAGTAGGTGTGGTAGACAGGAACATTAGCAGGCAGGTTGTGACATTGACAGCAGCAGCAAAATCAGAAAGTCAGCTCACACTGAACACAATCTAAGATGTTCTGAGTACGAAGCTTTAGATAATTTTTTTGAAGCAGTAACCTGGACTAAGTAAGTGATTTTTATTAGACCAGGATGCATTTATTGTTGTAAGAGCTAGTGTGAGTATCTGCAGGCAATTACTCGGAGCTTATAATGGTATTTTTTACTTAAATTACTGTTTTGAAGTTTCCCTCCTTATTTATCTGCATGCAGCTGGGCCCCAGTAAGGTGTGTTTGTTGCCAAGGCACGGGAGACAAGCGCTAAGCCTGAAGCTCTGCCAGCTGGAACACCGGGAGCATTCCCGCAGCTTTGTGGGCATCACCATGCGGCAGCCCCGTGCTTCCTCAGCCTTATGTTTCCACTGAAGGGTGAGAAAACAGCTGTCCATTTTAACCAGGTTGGGTCAGCAAGAATGCAGCAGCCACAGGTTGGAAGCTGCGTTTGGGTTCCCTTTGCTCCCAACAGATAAGTGTAAACAGGAGAAAGAGACTATCGATGCTGGCAGTTTCAGGTGGCAGGCCGGGAGCCAAATGGGCACTTAGGGCTGACTTGCAGGTATGTCTACATAGCCTAATGAGTTAGCCCAGTGCTCCACGCAGGTCAGCTAGCTCTGCCGAGAACCAGGGCACAAATGGATGGATGGATGGATGGGCGCGTGGATGGATGAATGAATGAAATCACACCACAAGCTGGTCCTCATGGTACCCAAGGTAGCTCAGCCAGAGCTGGCTCCTGTGTTTTGTACAGCATGGACATGTCCTGTCTTCCCATTGCATGTCTTGGTTCTCCTGGGTTAGGGCTGAAGTTTGCACTGATAATACCTGTGCTACATCCCTTCTTTAAAGAAAAAGCTCTAACAGGTCTCCGAACAGAGTCCTGTAACCTCATTTAATCCAGCCTCTACAGATACAGCTTACAGCACTTAAGGCTAACCAAGTATCTTGCTGTCTTTGTCAAAAGTCTGGAGTCATTTTATTACTGGAGATCCTTGGCTTCCTGGTATTATGTTTCATTACTATTGCACAGAGCATACCACGTACCACGGGGAGCAATAAATGCTACTGCATGAAGCACATCAGCACACAGTTGTGTGAGTCTCACTGGAGACATTGTTACAGAGCCAGACTTCCAGCCAGGATCACCTTTGGTGGGTCACTCACCAGCAAACTGCAAGGGCGCCTGAGGCCCCAGACCACACTGCCAACCTGAAGAAATCAAACATCTTGAGTGACAGCTGAAATTATGTGTACAGTTCAGTCTTTACAACCTTAACCCCCCTACAGACTGCTGGAGGACCTGCAAGCCCTAAAGCACTTTCTGTAACGGCGCTGCAGTTTTACTCAGATGCCATACACACTACTAATTTTAAAACAGCTGTTTTTGACATATTAGAGCCATTTAAAAAACAACTCTGGTCTACGCCCCTTGCCTTCCACTTTCCTTGTCAGCTTGATCTGCTCTGGGCATTTCAATGACGTCCCCCTCATAAATAATGCCAGCTCAAGCAGGTCCTGCAGAGTGCCCTGGTCCTCTTTGCCTTTCCCCTCATCCAGCCTCCCATGTTCCCATACTGTTCCTGACAGTCCTCAGTAATCACAGAGTTAAATAAGACCCCATTCCCAGCCCCCACAGAACAGGTTCTCAGGTAAACACTTGATCCCAAAACCACATCCACCTTCTTTCCCTCTCAGCCAGAGTTTCAGACACAGCTTTGCGAGTCCTCATACCGATAGCTAGTTTCTTTGCTCTTCAGAAATTTTCCATTTCCCTGATCTCTATCCGTCTGAAAAAGCCTTTGGAACAAACCACCTCTTCCAGATTTCAGCTCGCATGTTGCAGTTAATGACTCCATGCCTCTCATCTGCCAGAGACAAGCTTCAACCTGTGTCAGCAAACTGAGCATCCCTCCTTCATGTAGAAGTATTTTGCATTACAGCACTTTCCCTAACTCCATAGCATCAAGTAGAGTTAATAAAGTGTACTGCAACGGACTTCCTACACCATCCCACAGGAGCAGGGTGATTTCCAGCAGGAAGAGTAGAAAAGCAGCTACCTCCAAAGAACATGATATACCAACCTGCCCACAGCACACCTTATACTTACCTGTTCATACCTCTGCATCTCTAAAACTGGCTGGGTTCAGGCTATGCCAAATACTGTCAGAAAAATTCTTCTGATAGTATTTCTGCTGTGATAAAGGAGTTTATTAAAACCACAAATAAAAGAATCCATTTTAATACCCATTTCAGAGTCTACTTAGCAGATTCAAAAAGGTTTCTCAAATACACCAGTTGTTGAATGGGAAACTGGAAGCGTACAGCTGAGATTTAGACTTGCCAGCACTCCTGGGCAGGAGCCAGATGGGACTGGAAGGGCAAGAATTTTGTGGGAGGGCTCCCGAGTTGAGATAAGGTCACAAACCCCACACCACAGTTGTATTCAAAACTTTGAAACAGGAGAGGGAGACAGCCGAGAGCTTTGGGATAGGATCACAGCCTGTAGTCGCCAGCAGGATTTCACACGTCTCGAGGAGTGAAAGGGGAGAAAAGAACTGGTTAGGACAGAGCCACTTTCAGCACAGGCAACGGGAACTGCTAATGAAGGACGAAAGGAACTAAAAGGAATGATTAAAAGCTCCAATATTTTATTGGTGAGTTTGACATTTGGTTAAACAATAAGTATGTTTGAAACTTGACATCCAGTAGCTCTTGTATACAAACCATCGTAGTACCTCAGCAAATTCACAGGGCTGAAGGAAAAGCCATTTGAATGCCGCAGGCTCCCAGGAGCAGGGCAGACAGCAGTAGGCAAGCAGGTTAGCTGGGAGGAATGGGAGGGGGATGGAGGAGAGCGCAGGATATCCAGCTCTAGGCATCTGCCTTCCCTAGCTCAAATTAACCAGCTAATTTCCCCAGGCGCTCTCTATAGAAACAAGCTTCTCCAGAGGGTGATTCACTGCACAATGTTATACTGCTGCTCTACAGAGCTCCTGTGAATTTATTCCCCATTTCTTAGAAGAATACGGCTCTCGCCAGCAACTGCAGAGTGCGCCCAGGGAAACATGGTGGCTAATTTTGATGCCTATAGAAGGCGAGTGTCAATCTCCCTTCCCTTTGCTCTCCCTCCCCAGGTACCCGTTTTTAATTAGCGTGTAAACAAGTGGTATTCACCCCATATCCACGGCTGAGGATTTTGTCAAGAAACAGGACCTCTATTGTGCTGTCATACATAGCAGATAGATATACACAGCAGATTTTAATTTCATTTCGATCCCAGACAGACTTTTTGCATTTTGCCACAAACGCACTTTTTCCCCTCATGCAGCATCCAATCTGCCCAGGCAACGTCCATCACCCTGGTAAAGAAGTCCCTGCGAATGCTCAGTAAGGTGTCCATTTGGGTGAACAAGTGCACCATCTGCCCGTGTGAATCTGCTGGCCACCCACATGGGTTTCAACCCATTGAAAACAATCAATTTCGCTGATTTTAACAGATACAGTAGATTTTAAAACATTTTGCATGCAGAATTCATTCACATACCAAGCTCCAGTTGCTCCTAAAATGTGACTGATTTGGGAAAAAATACACAGCCTTTCCTTCCCTATTTCAAACTAACTGAACTGTACCCAACTTCTGAATGAACATGATTTACCTAAAACAAGACTTTCTTCCATCAATATTACTGGCTGTAATTATGTACACATTCACAACATTTATGCTCCCTTATTAAAAATGGCTCAAGTGACAACATAAAAAAGAAATGATGGTTCTGTGTTTAAAAGAACAACTGAGCAGACTGAAGTTTGCTGCTATATTAATATAGCACCAGCAGATGCTGTAATTCGAAAATAAAAGGCAAACAGAGGAATTGTTAATAGTTTTGTGCGCTGTTTAGGCTTTTCCTAAAAACTAAAATGTTTCTTTAGGGAAGTGGTAATGCCTTCATACGTGACCATGGGACTACTGTAAAATGCTGAAGACTCATCCCCACAGGTGTCATACGCCATAACCACATGGCTATATTTGCAAATTGCTCCATTTTCTACAGTTCTCTTCTAATTTTATCACTATTTGTAATGAATTTCACTGTTTCCAGGAGCACATTAGGGTTTTTTTTCTTGAAGTCAGGATGTATACTATTTTTAGCAGGGATCCATTCACATGCTGAATTAGATACAGAACACAAATGAAGGACAATAATACGCTGCTTCCAGTGAAAAAAAAAAGGAAAAATATTTAGATTCAGTAGAAAGCAGGCAGGCGATGTGTTAGTTTAATGTGCTGTTCTAATCTCTGCTGGAAAAAAGATTCCTATGTTGGCACAGGGCACCAGAGAAATTAAGTGAGTGAACTCAACATGGCATCTATCAAGAGACAAGATATTTCTTCTATTCTGGTTTGATACCAATGTAGATTCTGTTTGAAGGCAGACGATTTCCAATGTGAAAAACAAACAAACAAACAAACAAACAAATCCCAAACCAACAAACAGGCACAACTACTAATTAGAGCAAACACACAGAACAATTCAGGGCATCTGGAAGAAAAGGTCAGGACTGTGGTGGCACAAGTTCTGCAGATCAAGTAAAGAGGTGGAAAACTCACTTAGAACTTCATTCTAGCTAATACTTCTTTCTAGATAATACTACATGAATACTACTAAATGAGATATATCTAATTTTCAGACGTATCTGAAAAGAGGGGGGAAAAAAACCCTCAGGAGAGAAAATCATGTCTAGTATTTGCAGTCCTCCAGGATGTGCTCTCAGAGACATTTCCAACTGAATCGAGTGGAAGCAACCACAGGAAAGCTTGCTGCTGCTAGGTTCCTATCTGCCTGGAAGGACGGCAATGAATTGGAGCAGGGTAATGATGCTTTGTTCTGGCACACACCAGAAGGCACAGGGGATAGCCCAGGCTCCCCAGCCCACCTAGAGAGCCTAGGAGTCACAACTAGTCAAAAAGAAGGTAATGAAACAGAAATAGCAACTGCTTGATGGCAACAGTGAGCTCTAGCCCTAAAGCTTTCCCATCTGCCGCGTTCCTCCTTCCCTAACAGCAGTCTCAGGAACAGATTTTCTCTGGCTGTTCACAGTGCTGTTGGATCACCTCGGCAAGTTCAAGACACCGCAAAATTCTCCACTTCTCAGCAGCCAGCTCCTCCTTGGATACCTGGCCCAGCAGTTTTTTAGCAAAGAGGTTCTGATCCTGCATGAAAAGGCCCACAGCAGACCTTGGGGCTTGAGGGAAGTTCTCCAGGCAACCACTTGTGAAACAGAAGTTGATTTTCTTTTCACGTCTCATCCCTGGTCCCCTTTCTTCAATCCAAGTCAGAGGTCTAGTGTGGAGGAGCAGAGAAAAAGAAGAGTATTTATGAAGAAATGCAATCAACAGTTATAGTTTATGCTTTTTCCCCTCATCATTTACAGAAAATGCTGTAGTAAATGCACCATTTTTAAATTTCAGTCATTGCATATTCAGGTAACATGTTCTGACCAACATGCCGTGTGGTTACAGAGTTGAACACCAGGTGATAGTCTTAAGTCTGCCACTGCTTCATGCCATGACTTTCAGCACTTCATCTAAGCTCTCTCTAGCTTTGCTTTCCTTATGTACAAAGAGAAGCCAGCAGTGTCTAGCCATCCCACAGGGAAGAGAGAAGTTTAATCTGTTTGCTTGTGGACTTGGATGAAAAGTGCAGTTAAACATCAAAATATTTTGTGTGTGATTCGATCACAGCTAAACTCACAAGGCCTTCAATGTCTAGTCATTCCTCCAGGAATAATAATCAACTCAGGTACATAGTGACGACCCAGGTGCTACTGTGCAAGATGAACACCACCCCTTTAGGATGGGCTGGACAGACGGCAAGTTCACTCATGCAGCCACTAGCGCCCATACTCTCTCTGAAATTTTCAAATACGTTTCTTTCTCTTCACTGGGAGCACTGAGTTGATGTTAGAGGTTACACCAGAAGATGTCAATTTTGCCTGTTTCAGCTACACAGACTGTCAGGCAGGTCTTTCGTAATCAGGGCGAAGTCCTGTCTTATGCCGCTGTGATAGCCACAGCCTCTAGGCCAAGCACAGGTGCTGCTGGCTATCAATTGGCATAGTTCACAAGTCCTCACACTTTATTCCCAAATTCCAAGCTTGGCTGAGGAAAGAAGAGACATGGGAGGTGCTGTATCACTTCAGGGGTCTTAACAGACTCTTTGGCCCAACACTGCAAATGCTTGCAGAGGCTTTGAGGGATGGTGCTCAACACCAGCCACAGCCACGATCCTCCCTTCCTGTTCTTTTGTCAACTGCCTAAACCGTGCCATTACCTTTCTGCAGCTCATTCATCAACACTCACTACTGCCTGTGTTTAGAGGATGCACATTATTTTTCTTACGTGGTTATTGATGGCCTTTCCACAGTCCTTTATGGCCCACTTTAGTCTGCCACTCACAAATTATGAGGGCATCAATAGCATGGAAGAATAAATTCTGTCTCCAAGTACTGCCCATTAAATCTTCAATATCATTAGATCTGGAAAGAAAGTCCTTGTCAGTCTAGCCTGAACACATTCTGCAGAGCACTCAGCTTAATGATTCTGCACCTCTCATCTTTTATGCTTTAGGACCTATATTCTATATTCAGATCATTCTATCAATTATTCTTTGCTCACCTNCCGCCTTACAAATTAAGCATGGCCAGATGAACCTGACTGAACAGAATAAAACAATCAGAGGAAAGAAAAAAAAAGGGACTCAAATCACAGTCTGCAAAAATGCACCAAAAAAAATCCTCAGAAGACTAGTAAATGCAAAGATACCATGCATTTCAGGAAGTCCCAAGGCTACATGTTGATGCTGGCCAGGAGGGTGCTTGTGGGCCGTATCAGTTGGTGTTTTTTATGTTCTCACCCTCCTTCCCCGAGGCGCTGGCTATTGACCTCGGTCAGTGGCAGGCCGCTGAGCAAGCTGGGCTTTGCTCTGACTCGACAGAGACGGTTTTATGTTCTTATGACAGCAAACAGCAACAGAGGGTTCAGGCCAGTTATTCAAAGCTGCTTTATCTCAGGTAGGCAGGTAGGAAGAAACCACTGGGCAGGCATAGGTAAAGATCCCCACCATGTAAATAGAGCCCACGATATGATCAAAAACTTGCAGTGTCAATACAGGGTCACCTCCCTGGGGTGATCTAGAGCAGATGCACACCAATGACCAGGCTCAAGCGTGTGTTGTCTTCTCCTCTAGCTTGGGGAAGCCACTGAACCAGAAGCACAATCATGCAGAGCAGGCAGAATCTCATCGAAGTGATTAAAATGACTGATTTAGATCAGTGAGCAGGAAAATGTTGGGTTTACTAATAGATTTATCTTCTGTGATTGGATTTTTAGTTATTTTCCCAAAGAGTGTGATTCTACTTGATTGGTAAGCAAAACATGTTAATTTTTAATTAACAACAACTTCTACACTTAAATTAGTCCTTTTTTTTGCTATAAAGATACATATCCTGCAAGTCTGCACATTATTTAAGTAATTTTGTAGTTTAAGAAACAGGTTTGTATGTTTATGTCAGAAAATTCTGGAGAACTGCTGTTTTTTTAATAGATATTTTACCCATTTTCATTGAAGATTTGTATCAAAGTATTACCTAGCTATAGATGTAGTTATTCATTTAGAAGTGTTAGTAGTGTTACTTAGGAGCAACAAATGCAGCATTTTTGGTAGCTGAATAAAGCCACATTAAATATGTTGGACAGTGAAAGAATAAAAAGAAAGTTTAAACAAACACTAGCAAACTACATTTATACTGACGTTTTCCAAAGCAAGCTTTATCTGCAGTGAAGAAACCACGCTGACTTTTTATGGTCGTTTTGTCTGTCCAGATTTCAGACTGGTAGAGCTCTCCTAGTTACATTTTAGTCAGAGCTTGGAAGACACTTTCTGCTTTTCCGATTCCCTGTTTCTTCAAATAATGAGCGGCCCTAGTTGGACTGTCCTAGTTAAATAAACCAAAAATAAGCGAACATTCTTTGTACCTGCAGAAGAATTAAGCTGGTTTCATGCTTGAAAGAATTCTGGGTCCACTCAGCTTAATATTTTATGCAGCAACTTCTGCAGAAAGCAGGTATTACATGATTTTTTATGGATGTTCAATTTGAAGCTTTTTTATTAGACTTTGTAAGCTTAGATCTCAATACAAACACAATTTCAAACATTTATGAATGCATGAATATGAGTTGAGAAAATGTCTTCAATTTCTTTTAAACATCTTCCTTTTCACACTTTGAAAATGCCAATATTTTTTATTTACCACGCAATCAAAAAGGGCTATCTTACGTTGGATGGGAATTAGACAATTAGACTCTACCCCTAGTTAACATCAGAAGAGACATTGCCCAAATCATTATCTCTCCAGCTCCCACTAAAAATTCATCTTTGACATTTACTGAATCCAAGCTCTGTAATCCTGGGACAGGAACTGCAGTCCCAAACCAGCCGTGCTGTCAGCGGAGGTTTGGCTTTTCCTGGATTGCTCAATGTTTTATCACAGAGAGGCTGTCAGCTCAACTGTCTTGGAAACGCAACAGAGGCAGAGGTCATCTCTCAGATAGCTGGGCATCAGGCGTTAACACACACCTCCAAAATCCACCCAGAGACAGACGAGCAGCCAGCGCGGGCCGTACAGCGGAGACAGACTATAGCCTTTGCACAAATCCCTGCTTAACAAGCAGAACACAGGCTGCTGCATTCTGCACCTGCTGTATTTTCCAAGGCAGAAAATAGGCTGAATTAACCTGATTTCTCAAGGTTAGTGTATTCATGTCTTTTGAAAAAAGGATGAGATAGCTCTCAGGAAAGGTGCAGACCTTTCCCATCCTTCAGCAAAATAAAGGCTGGGCAAATTAGAGCCATAACACCACTACCACGACTGCCGGGCCATAACTTCACTTGATGGAAAGTGGGCCAAATTCTCTACTGCTGTAACTCCACTGACGTCAATGGGGGAAGGTCAGCAGGAAACATGGCCCCACCACAGAACAGAATACAGGAACGCTATGTAACTTTCCAGTTGGCGTAAATTATCTCAGAGCCATAAAGCTGACTGTCCCCGAGGTCATTAAAACACTCACAGTGACAAAACACTTACTGACCCATACAAATAGTCAGCAGTAGGCTAAGAAAAGCAGGTATCTGTTAGTGCTGTAGAGCAGGAAAAACCCAGTAATCCAGAAATGGTTCTGTATCTAGCAAATATCATACATAGCAGCTAAGAACTACCTAGGAGACAGGACAGCCAGGGAAATGTTTAAGCCACCCGCTAGTTCCACCTGCTGGAATTAGTTCAAAATCTCACTCTATATAGGTCTTTACAGCTACTCGTGTTACTGGCGAATTGCTAAGAGGGTAAACAGAGCTTGTATACAAAGGTCTGTCCTCTCACAACTGCATTTTAAAAGGAATTGGAAATGATGTTTTATTTAAAGAGAGAAGAAGATTGCTAAGAGAAGATGCTAATCCCTCGATAAACTGCAGTGGGCTTTGTAGGACTGGCTGATAAAATGCTTAACTAATAATGCGGTGAAACTAACAGTTCAAATGATCCCTGATTATTCACTCCCCAAATAGCTAGTCCTTCAGGTTATTACTTTTTAAACAATAGGCTTATCTAAAATTCATACAGAAGTAAGCACTCATGTTTGCTGTTTTTTTCTTTTTTGTTTTGTGGGGTTTTTTTAAAGTGTTCTAGCAGTGTATGTGCAACAAAAAAAAAAGGTAATTTATCACAAATGAAGACAGGCCAGAATATTTTCCAATGGGGTCTAATTTTCCCTTGCTCTCCCCAGTCTTCTCATCTGCCTCTTGTCATATGCCTATGAGGGTGTCATCTGGCTCAAAGGCAGTGTGCACTATATGGAAAAACAGGAAAATAGCAGTGAAGGGAAAGGAACAAATTGTTCCATTCCTACCTCCTAGGAAACATATAGTACTTGGGTAACTTCTCTATACCTTTTCATGTCAGACAATTCTCAAGTTGCACCTACAGCATGCAGTAAACTGTCCTCATAAGTAACTTCAACCCAAGCGAAAGGACTCGACCTCCATGCGGATGGCCCAGAATGACTAAACTGGAGAGTTTCCAGCAAAATACACCACCAGAGTTTGGACCAAGTTGAATACTCAGAATACACGGTATGAAACACTATTTGATAGGAAGGCTATTGTTATCATATAATAAAAGGGAGATCAAACTTATTATTATAAGATACATCATCAAAAGAGTTTTCTGCAAGAAAGTGATAGTGCGATGACTGGAAAAAAAGTAATCCTGGCTGCTGGATTCTCACTCAGTCTGACATGCTTATGCAACAAAAGCAAAACGACAAGAGAACAGGAGACAGACTGATGTCCTACTCAGGAAAAATCAAAAAACTTCAGGACTGTGGAGCAGGCATCAGTCAAGAGCAAATTTTGCACATTGGCCTTTCAGTAGTTCACTATACTTCTGCTCGAAATATGCAATTTTATGCTAACCTCCAGCTAGTACTACATATTAGCACAAGCATTATAGTGCTATAAACTAAGTGTTATGACTACTGCATTACCTTTTCAAACAGTCACACATTTTCAACCTTTAAAGAAAGGTTAGCTTTCAACATACAACTAGAATGTCTGATGCTAAACAAAAAATATTGTGCCTCTGAACAATTTTTCTGAGTGCAAGAGAAGGGTCTTTCAGTCTTGGGCATGGTAAAATGCATTATGGGCCCATTCCTACATTCATACATCAGAAAAGAGCTATTCAAACCCACTTGCGCTCCTCAGCAGACATTCTTTGGTGGTGGCTCTTTTAACCGTGATTACTATAGGAAGCACTTTCAGGTCTGTTTCTCTTGTACACTGTCATGCCAGCATCCACCCATTCTGTTTCCACAGGAGAAAGAGAGGATGCAGAACTCCTGCAAACAACACCCAAGCAGCCTGGCTCACCTGCTGCCATGGCCATTACTCACTTCTTGTTTGCCGTTTGAAAGTGAACAGTCATTCTGGAATAATTCTTATCCTTCTGCTTTTCTCTGGTGGCAGAGGTAACAGTGAGGTCTCCAAAGAGGTCAATCAGCCAAGTCAGTCGGGCAATTCCACTGAAAGCTGGGAATCCTGTTTTGTTTTCATCGAGGACGCTACCTGGTGCAACAGCAACAGAAAGTCTTGAGAAATGGGAAAGAGAGTAATGTCCTCTGCATAGGAAAGGCTGAAGAAAGTGCAGTGTTGCAGGCTTAGAGATCAGGGTGTAAGAAAGGCCATGAGTGGATGGACTGAGTAGGAAAGTCAACAAACATGGTCAACCTTGAAATGGATCAGTTGGTGAGCTGTGACAAAGCAGGCTGCACGAAGTACATATAGAACAAACCCTTCAGGACATGTTGAGGACAGGAGGGTGTATGTGGATTCAACAAGGGAATGAAGTAGGGAGAAAAAGATGGCTTGAAAATCTCTCCCAGCTCTTCTGGGCCAAACATCAGTAAGGAAGACTAGAAGTCCCCACTAGAAATTGTGACACTTCCTTAGAGCTCATCCTCCTCTCTGAGACCAATATGAATGAGAAACTGGCCACTACCACCAAAGTACAGAAGGGATGAAGTGCTCTCTCCTCCATACAACAAGGCACAAGCTTGCGTTCTTCACCAGATAGCAGAAAAAGATTAGCAAAGCAACAGCCCATAGAACACAACTGTTAAGGCACAGGTGTTTTCCAGACAGTTCTGCAATTTCATGGAAATATCCAGAACTGATACCTGTGTCTCTAGTCAGTTTATAGCCAGGCTCATCTAAAAGGACTGAATGAAGCCTGGAAGGACTGGTGTCCCTGTGGAGCAGGCAGACAAATCCAGACGGACTTCGATTTCACAGCTACTGACCTGTGAAATGCAACGTTCCCTTCACCAGGTCTTTCCCAGCCACCTCTTTTTTCAGCTGCTTGTACTCTTCAGTCAGAAGTTCAATGTGCTCCACATGGAGGACTTTATCTGCCATTAAAAAAGAAACAAACAAAAAACCCCCACCAAAAATCAGGACAGATTAAGTAAGAGCATTCTCTGTGAATCAAAGGCACGTCTAAGCAGTAAAGGCTTCACCAGCCACCAGTGGGAACTCACTTAGAAATGTTCTCACGCATGGCTGGCAAAATGTCAGGAAGAAAACCAAACACGGGCCCTGCATGGAGGCATCAATCTGGGTTAAGGATTTTCAGGAGACAACAAATATAGAGACTACAGGAACAGTAGCCACTATGTTTAACAGAAACTCTGTAATGAAACCCGATACCCAACTAAGGCTGAAACACTAGTCTTCAAAGTAAAAGACAGATTAATTCTTGGCCTCTTTCCCCTCACATTTCCTTGTTCTGCATTTTTCCTCCCAGGGTAGCAGGAAAGAAAAAGGAGGCGGAAAAAATAGCATAATACTCAGACCCAGATTGTAACAATATGTTAAGGAGTACCTCCCTCCATTGCAATTAATTGGGCTCCTTTGGAATTGAGGCTATCCGATACACGTTGAATGTGGCCCTCATTCAAAATGTGTTTTTCTGGAAGGTTTCCAGGGGAGTCAATTTAGGTTGCTGACAGTAACGGCTGCTGCTTTGAGAGAAGAGGCATAAATTCTGCTCAATGGGAAGCCATTTGGCTAGCAACAAGGCAGTAAGTGGTGTCGGTACAGGGAAACAGCAAAGCAGAAATCCTATACCTCCGGTGTTTTACGACAAAAGTCACAAAGGAAATTTTTAAGAAGCAGTGGTATAAATAGTGCAGCTTGTCCAAACGGTTTGCACTCTGCTCCTGCCCAGCACTGTTCTTTTCCTTGCCAGCCCCACACATCCCCACTGGCCTCAGCTGAACTGCCAGCTTCTGACCCTTGGCACCACAGGGATGGGACCACACACTTTCCAGAAATAAAGAGATTTTGCTCAGAGACAAGCTGTCTTTCAGACAGGGATGCCTTGCCGGCCTACAAAAGCATGAGCAGCTGTGTGTGACCAGCACATCACAAACACTAGAAGGTAGGGGAGCTGTTTCCACTTCTGTTTTCAGGGAGAGAGAGGACAGGGAGGTGCAATAGCTACGCTCATTAAGTGCTTTACTATCACTGTAACAGACGTTTCCTTCTCCAACCTCATTCTTAAGTGTCACAAGCAGAGACCAGTGCTTTTCTGAGGGCAAACATACCTTACTCTTAGCATTGACATTTGTGTGTTTATTTCCCCAGTGGCACACATCTTAAATCCTAGATTGACACGTCTCTGAGACAGGCATGCTCCCTTGTACATCATCTTTAATAGTAGACTGGAGCCCTGCCTCTGAGTTTGATGCCTTTGGTGCTACCCAACAATACTGTTTACGCTCTTGAGAACAAATGCATTACCTTTCTGCTCAGCCATCTCCCAGAGCTCATGGGCCGCCTTAGCAGACAAAGCCATGGGGTACTCAACGAGGACATGTTTCCCAGCTTCTAAAAACATTCTGAAAGGGATACAAGATCAGTCTTTAAAAAGTATATCATCATAATCATCTCCCTCCTGCAGGCAGCCCCCTCTGGAGAAATGCACAACGTGGTGTAACAGAAATAAACGGCAACTTCCCTAGGAAGGATGGTGTGGTGGCTATATCACACATTTAAACACCAGGAGAGTGAGGTTTTAATTCTCCTTTTTCCACAGAATTCCCTCACTCACCTACAGCAAGTCACTAAAATGCCACAGTGTTGAACACTGCAATTGCTAACTTCCAGACACTCGAGTGTCTGGAGTGGGGCACTGGAGTGCCCTTCCACTATATAAACTGTAAGGAAAGGCCTTGAATCCTGTTTTAAGCTGCCTGTCCATCAAACACAGGTACATAATTGGACTTTGGAAATAAATGCATCCTAAATCCTACCCTCTTCCAGGGCTTATTGGGTGCTCTAGGGAACTCGCTGTCATTCACTTCAGGCTTCTAGTCTGGCTGTCTCTCCTCCAGTATTCACATCCTCTCCTGCAACAGCTTTACACAGCTCCTCTATGCTTCTAAATTATAGGGGAAAGGGTGGGAAAGGGGAAAAAAAATATCAAAATACCTGATGGTTTCTTCATGGCTTCTGTTCTCTGTGCTGATGAAGGCTGCCTGTATCTCTTTGCTTCTTAGAGCATCTTCCAGGCTAATCTGCTTGGCCTCATTAATATTGCCAAAACTTCTCCTGTGTATTTAGCATAAATACAACCAGAGCATAACCATCACAGTCCATTCTTCCCAACTGCATGTTGTGCAGCAGCACTTAGAAATTGTTCCCATGGACCACTGCCTCACTGAGTTCAACCAGGGTAGAACAAAGGCAGCTTGTGATCCAAGAAGGGTATGAGCACTTACAGACAGAAGTGGAGTGCACAAAAGAACAAAACAGATGGGTCAGTGTGTGGGTGGTGGTATCAATACAGAAACTGTCCTACTTTACACTATTGAAGTGTAAAGTGGTTTTTAGTTTTGGTGGTTTTGCGTTGTTTTTTTTTAATAAGCATACTTACAGAAGAGCAATTTTAAGAGAGTGACTTGAAAGAGCACAGTGCTCTTATGGGACAACTTCTCCCCAGCATGCTGGACAACACAGGCAAAAGCACTTGAGTTGGCAGGGTCACGTGTAACTACAACAAGTACAGACAAGCAGGAGAGGGACAAAGCAGATGCTTGGCTATGATGGCTCCTAACTCACAACACACATATCATGTCAGTGCTAAGGGGAAGGCGCTCTCAGCCACCACCCTGAACACATCTCCACCTGACAATGAAACACACACACTCCCCACAAAAGCCCTTTGCATTAGTAAAGACTGGAGCAGACACCTTGACAGTGTTAGCATAGGTGACAGAGGGCAAGAGGGTAGGCCACACGCAGGACTTGAAAGCAAAGACTGGTCATGCCTGCGTGTGATTGAGATGCAAAGAGCAAGGCAATACTTCCAAGGAAGCTGTCTGTGAACTATGTATTTCAACAGCATTGTTTCTCAACAGAAGTAGTGGAAACCCTATCTCCAGCGTTGTTCAAGGCTAGCTAGCTGTAGCACTAGCAAAGGCATCAGGGAACCAAGAGCATATTTGGCAGGGAGATAGACTGGATGACCTAATGGGTCCTTTCAGTCTCAAACAACCCTGACTGCATGATTTAAATATAGCTGGAAAAATACATTCACAGTCTGAGATCCATACATGTACTGCCTAACTATTTAAAACCTTTATGCTCTGCTGTTATGGGGAAGACCAGAAATGCTCAGAGGGAGGTATATGCTAGATTTCCACAGCTCCAAGCTAGTGAGAAAAACTCTTGCTCTCTAAGAGGCAACCTTACAATATGTACTAAATTATGGGATTTTCTTTGAAGACATCTACAGGTTCAGTACCTGGTTTAAAAAAAAAATAGAATTTTCTGATGAATTTGCAGTATTAGGAGCTTTACAACATGTTTTTGTAAAAAAAAAAACTTTTTAAAACTCTGTAAAACTTTTTGGTTTTTAAACATTTCTACAAATGTCATGCAGACATTAGCTCATTAGTGTAATTATTGTCTGTACCATCCTAAACCTACAGGAAATTTCAGTCAGACAGAATTGCATTTCTTTTTATGACACAGGTCCTGCAGCGAGACTGACTCTCAGCTTTTATTTTAGTCATTTCTGCAAGGTATCTCACTGAGGTAACCTATCTGTTCCCTCTTACAAAGCTTTCTGTGCTCATTTCCTAGCTGCCACTCAGAATGACAGGCATATTTGCATAAACTTTCCCTTTTCAGACAGCCTTAATTATAAGAGAAAAATATAACTTTGGATATTCATCCCCTGCCCCCCTCAAATAATACTTCCCCACATGGAAAGG
Source organism: Anarhynchus alexandrinus (assembly GCA_008711295.1). Classification (NCBI taxonomy): domain Eukaryota; kingdom Metazoa; phylum Chordata; class Aves; order Charadriiformes; family Charadriidae; genus Anarhynchus; species Anarhynchus alexandrinus. The sequence continues at coordinate 2,549,891 of VUYV01000095.1, read as the reverse complement.
CATGTGTACCAGAAGAAAGAAACATTACAATACCCATATTAAACATGCTAAAATGAAATTTCTGACCTGGATACAAATCCAAGGAGTTTCAGGTGCTCAGAAGGGCTAGAAGGCATCGGATTCATCAAGTCTCGGATCCGTGCTAAGCCAGCAATTCCAACTCCAACCACCACGGTCCCAAACATTTTGTTAATCTGACTAAAGGAAAAAAAAAAAGCAACATTTTTTTTTTTTTAGTGGGGAGAGGAGTAGCTGGGAGGGGAGGTGGGAGGATGGATTACTCTTGAACTCTGCTTTCATACAGTCAAACCTTATTCAGATGTCAGCAAACAGCTAACAGAGATGTGATGCTATAGGCTACTGAGCTCGCTCACATCCCATTGAAATGTGGTCAAGCGGTTCAGCCTGTCATAGGACTGGTCTTGAAGCTTGTATTTAACAGCTATTATATCACAGCTCTGGCACAAAGTTCTTCCTTTCCGTGAATAGAAGGCAGACTTCAAAAGTGAGACGTTCTATTTATATCGCCGCTTCCACGCTGGAAAGGAGCCAGAAGGTTCTGCAAACCCAGCAGAGCTTTATATAAACCCTGCTGACTTCCTGAGCGTCTGCAGCACAGCCTGCCCCAAGCTGCCACAGGGACATTCGCAGCGCACGGCAGCATAGGCGGAATACTTTGGAACAGGAAGCAAAGAGCATCTTTTCTTCCCCCATGTAACCGCTGGCACGTCCTTCAGTATCAAGAGGCGACCAACCATCCGATAATTTGGTCAAGATGCTTGCTTGATGTTTCCATGCACGAAGGAAGCTCTGCCATCTCTTTAATGACAAGCAGACATGTCCTCAAGATTTACATCTCCCAATAGCACATGCCTACCACAACTGCATCATATGGAGGACGAGCCAGGTATTTCGCTCACTGGCCGCGCTGCTGGGCCACCAGCAATAAATTCTCCTGATGGTTTTACGATTTGCCATTGATTTGCGGAAGCACTGGGCAACTGGTATAACCTTTCCAACCTGCACTGTTCCCCAACCCCAAGGACTAGCAACACTTTGTAAAGTAACTTTAAGATTTACAGGAAAACCAGCTAGAAACCAAGGCAAGTCAGCACCTCTGCATTTTTTGTTACTTCTATCCTGCCACAGCATCCCTCCAAACTCTGTTTCTACTGTTCTGGTGTTCTTCCTGCCACCGCCACCTGCCACTTCACTTGAGTGAACTCTTTCAATCACTTCCACTACCTGGCTGCAACCCTTCAAATCCTTCCGAGAATTAAATGGATAAATGGACAACCCCACTTCACTCCTCCTTGTGACTCTTTTCTGACGGGATCACAGTGCAGCAGCACAGCTGTGAGTGACTGTTCAGAGAGCACTAGAGGTTGACAACTGCTAAGAAATTACATCAACTGGCACAAAGGAAAAAAAATATAAGAAAGCCCCTCTCCAATCACATGTAATGTTTGGATTTTGTTTTTCTATTAGCTCCTGCCTATGTATATATTTCTGTCAGTGCTGAACTCTGCTAACTTTATACATGCCAAAAGGGTACAAGGGTAAAACACACAGCAGTGTCTTTAATATAAAAGAAGAAATGAGCAATATTGGAAGATTTCTCTAGGGGAATTACAGTGAAATGTCATTACCAAATATTTGAGGTAAAACATGATGACACTGGTCACCTGGGAAGAGAGATGTATAGGGCTGAGGGGGAGAGGGAGAAAGTAGGGTAACATAACCACACAACCCATTTTCAGTTTCACCCACAGGCTGGGCTCTCACTTACACTCACTTTTCTCTATGGCCAAAGAGAAAAGAGACTGAGACTTGCAGAATGATCTCGGTTGGAAGGAGCCCCTGGAGGTCACCCAGTCCAAACCCCACTCAGCTGCACCAGGGCCATGCCAAGCTCTGACTGTCCCCAGCAACCTCCCAGGGCCCCTGCTGCAGTGTTTGACCACCCTGACAGCAAGAAATTCTTCCTAGTATCTACTCAGTTTCCTGCATTCCCTTTTGCCATTTCACTGCCCATCGCCTACATCCTCTCATCAGAAAGCTGTAGGCAGCAATAATACCCTCCTTTACCCTTCTTTTCTGAAGGCTGGATAAACCTAGTTCCCTCAGCCTCTCCTTGTTCATCATCTGCTCCAGCCCCCTGACCATCTTGGTTGCTCTCCACCGGACTCATTCCTGTATTTAAATTATTTCTTGTACCAGGGTGCACAAAACTGGACACAGCACTGCAGGAGTAGCCAGGTCCTGTTGGCTACACTCTTGCTAATGCAGTTGAGGACACAGTTGGCATTCTTTGTCAGAAGAGCACGCTGTGGCCCGAGGTTCAGCTTATTCACCAGCACCTGCAGGGCATTTCCTGGCTTTCCAGGCAGGCAGTCCCCACACTGTACTGGCGCACAGGGTTATTCCACCCTGGACAAGGGTCTCCACGTTTGCCTTTGCTGAACTTCATGATGTTCCTGTCTGCCATTTTTCCAGCCTGCCCAGGCCCCTCTGGTGTACTGACCACTTGCCCCAGTTTGATTTCATCGACAGACTTGCTGAAGTTGCACTCCATCCCATTGTCCAGGTTATTAATAATGACATTTAACAGTATTGGCCTTGGCATCAATCCTGAGGGATGCCACCAAGTGGTTCGACTAGTTCATTGGCTGTTGCTTGAACTTTGTGTCACAGATCACAAATCTTCAAGCCAATTTTCAACCCACCTTATAGCTCATTTAATTCATCTCTCACCAATTTGGCCATAAGGATACTACAGGAGACCACACCAAGGGTCTTGCTAAAGTCAAGCTAAAAGCCAATCACTGTTTTCCTCTCATCGGCAGGGCCAGTCATCTCACCATGAAAGGCAATAGGATTGGTAAGGCACAATTTGCCCTTGTAAATTCAACACTGGCTGGTCACAAATGCCTTCCTGGACCTCATGTGCTTGAAGGTGGCTTCTTGGAGGACTGGCTCTATTACCTTCCTAGGGACTTGGGTGAGGCTGACTAGCCTGCAGTTGCCAGGACATTTACACTTTTTCTCCTTGAAGATGAGCACAATATTTGCCCTTTTCCAGCCACCAAGAACCTCCTCTGATTGCCAAGTGTCCTCATAGTCACATCAACCAGGTCCCTTAACACCCTTGGAGGTACCTTGTCTGGTGCCAGGGGCTGCTGCACATCCAATTAGCTCAAGAGCTATATCACTGTCTTCCTCTACTGTGGGTAATGCTACGTTCCCACAGACTCTGCTATTGGACTCTGAAACCCAGGAGGTTTGAGGACAGACCTTACTAGTGAAAGACAAGGCAAAAAGAAAAAGGCATCAGGTGCTTTAATTTCCTTTGCTCCAGCCCCAATGAGAAGCAGGCTCACATTTTATCAGCCGCCTTTGTGTTGCAAATGTACCCAAAGAAACCCTTCTGGCAGCTCATTTCAGCACCGTCTGAGCTTTGCCTTTCCCAGCTCTGTCCCTGCAAGCATGGCCACTGTCTCTATGTCCCTCCTGGATAGTCCCTTGCAGCTTGTGCACTTTCTTTTTGAGTTTGAGCTCAGTAAGGAGGTCCCTGACAATCCACACCAGCTTTCTGCCATGCTTGGCTTTGCTTGCTGAACACTGGAGTGGGCCCTACCAGTGCTCCGGGGAGGTCATCCCTGTAGATCAACTTCAGCCCCTGTGCCCCCATGGCAGTCTCCTCCCACGGGACCTTGTCAAGCAGTGCCATCAAAGAGCCAAAAAACTGCTCTTCTGAAGCGTGTGGTTGTAATTTGTTAAAACTGAGATTCATAAAGGGCTCCAGTGTGAATCAGGACCAGGTCAGCAGAGGTTTAGAAGCAGTCCAGCTGGAGAGCAGCTGATCAGGGGCTTACTTTAAGCTCAGAAATTTTCAAGGTTACTGGAGTGTTAAGTTGTTAATATTTGCCTACTGCCTTTAGTGGGATTGGGAGTGGGAGTCACACAGCAGACAAATTCCCCTGAAGCTCCTACAGTCATCTTGTTTCCAAGAAATGCTTTTTTTATGGTGAGCTGCTGACCTCCGCTTCAATGAAGTGGAGAAGGTGGGGGAGCTGCCTACCTTCTTGCACTGCCACAAACAAAGAACATCCCTCAGCAGATGCTCAGGTTGCGGAACATTAACGTTTTTGCCTCTCCTTTGAAAAAACTTTCCTAGTTTCATCTGATGAACAACTTCTGACCTCCTCAAATGTCACATTTAGGAGAAGTAAGATGATTTCAACGTAGGAACAAAAACTGTTACTATGCAACCTGTTGCCATAGCAACCAGCCATTCGGTCCAGGTCAAAGGTTTGCAGGCTAATATGGTATCCACACGGAAAGAGACAGCTACTAAATGTACATTACAGAACCTTTGCTTATGCACGTAGCTAAGAGAAAAATCGCTACGTCTGCATCCTGCTGCTGCTTTTTATTACCCTCATTTTGCTCACACAACAAATCCTGGAGCTGCTCAGGGAGAAAAGTAAATTAGATGGGTTTTGGAACTGTCATGAACCAGATAAGAGCAGAATAGAGAATACTCATCTGAGAGTCCAGATGAATATATGAAAATTTACTCCGTATTTCAAACCTTTACACTGTGATAACAGCTACAGTTATCTTTCAAGTACAAAAACGATGAGAGACGAAGCCCAAACTATAAACTGCTGTGCCTGCCTTCCATGCCTTTGTCTTAAGATAGGTGACCTCGGTTAAAGCCTTGACAAAAAGATTTCAGAGGCATTTTCAAGGCTGAACTTTGGCTCCTGTTGTACTGAAAAATTGTACAGTAAGTGATACACCAGTACATCAGCCAGTGTCCAAAAGCATTTTTCTCCACACTTTCCCAACTGGCTATATGAAATCAGAGGGGGTGGTGAGCAGATTAGAAAGGAATGTCCTTCATGGTTACAGCTTGCAACTGAAGAGTGCGTCCCACCACCCAGCAGTGACTACAGGGCAGCTCTGCCAGCCTCACAAAGGGTCCTCTCTGAACCGGGATGGGTGGCATGGTGGCTGCCAACTGGTGCAGGAGCTCTTTCCCACTGACAGCCAGCACAAGTGGCTCCTCTTACTGAGAGAGGATGAGCCCTGCATGACAGAGGCAGACGCAAGAAAAGCATTTAGCTGAGGAGGATCATTTATCCTACACAGATACATCACTGTCCCATCATCTCAAGTATTCTTCCAAAATGTAGCGGTAAAAAAATATTCAGCAGCAAAACAGGCAATGGACTATGCCCAAAGGGATCAGTCACACAGCAAATGTGTTTCTTCCTGGTACAATCACAGCGGGACTTCAGCCCCTACATCTCAAAAGCCGTAATGCTCACAGAGGTAACCTTTAGGGAAGTGGGGCTTACCTTTGTTTTGTGCAACATCGCTAAGGCCATGCAAAGCCAGTGCAGAGGCAAGATAAAATTATCTCCCCTTCAAGAAAATTGTCATGGCATATCTAGACATTACAGGATGAGAACTAGTACCTTCTCTGATAATATATAGAGAATTTCAGCAAGCCTCATGCATTCTCCCTGCAGTTTTCAAGTCTCATTCCCACAGGTATGAATCTGTGACTTGCATCAGAAATCAACATATTTTGCAATTAATGTCGCCTGCAATAGCATAACACTGATACGAGAGGCTTTCCTGAAACACTCCCAGCCTGGTCTTTTTAAGTGTACTACTTCAAGTGACTACCATTTTGCTGCCACACATATCTTAAGAGTAGCAGAAACCTCACAGATGAGTACTTTATCTGAAAATGCTGCTGTCAAGGTTAGCTCACTTTTGCATACTCAACAGCTGAACCATTTCATTCCCACAGTAATTCTTCAGCAATTTTCACTCTCTCCAGCACCCCCTAATATACCTGTCAGAGCTCTGCTTACATTAAATCTGTAAGTCTACCAAGCCTGAGCGATGACATATGTTGTCATTTCCTTCCTGTCACTTATAAATACACAACACAATCCCCACTGACCTGGCAGCCACCTCCCACTGCTCCTAAGAGTAAAGGGGTGCTCATATGGCCAGGGGCCAGCTACTGGGCAGACGAAGTGTCTGAGCCCAGCTGCTGGAGGGCTCCACCTTGTACATATAGATACATATACGTACATATTCTCACGAGTGGACCTCTATCCTGCTCAGCCAGAGAGGGGAACAGGATATGGCTTCTGGTGTTGTTTGCATTTGTGCAAGCGCTCTGCCTGTGATCTGTGGGGTCAGCCACGTACACGTGTATATACGTGGTGTATATATGTGCTCTGTGCACATGTGCTGACTAGGAATACGTTTTCAGTCTCACTACTGCTTGGACCTGGGAGCATGGAGCTGCAGTAGCCTCACCCCACTTGGGCTGTCAGATTCAACCCAATATTTTCCCCTAACTTAAGCCAGACTGGACCAATGAAGTGCTCCAGAGCTCCCTGTGCAGCAAGCTCGTGGATCACACATCACAGAGAACATTTTCTCTGTTACAGCAGCAAAGCCCTGAGATGGGGGTTGCAGCATCTTCCTCAAGAGAAGTTTTACGGGAACACTGGACAGACAGCAGCAGTCACTGTAAAAATCAACAAGTTGAAACCCTGAGGTCCCTTCCATTCCTACATCTCTGATTTCAAATACCCAGAGCCCTGGCAGATGCTGTACTAAGGGTGCTGGTAGATGTTACAGCCTGTGCCACCACATCTTACTCTCATATTGTCTGCTCGTAGCAAGATGCATCTGCCTGGAGCAGAGAAAGCAGAAGCTGAACAGTGTGCCTTTTGTTAGTGTTGTTTTTTAGAAGGGAATAACTGAACCGATGCTCCAATTTAACAGCTTATTCAAAGGCATAAATATCCTTTGTTCTGCAGGAAACCACTTAGGCACTTTAACCTCTGTATGTGCTGAAGTACCTTTGGGAAGTAGACCCAACACAGGCCTCACTAATCTTAACTAAAGGCAGAACTTGAAGAAAAAGGAAAAACAGAAATGAAGACAAAGAAAATAATTGTTGGAATGCTAACATGCTGGAGTGGGAGTTTGTGTTTTTGCTCTGCCTTTGCTGCAACCTAGAGATAAAAGTAAAGCCCTTCTGCAAGGCAGAGACAGTCAAGAAGGCAACTCCCAACACTCTGTCCCTTTGTTACTTCTCTTTAAAAACATCAGCTGAATATAAAATGACAGTGACAGAGAAATTTTCTTGAAAACCTGCCAAGACCATTTACAGTCTCCACATTTCAGAGGAAAACAACAGCACCTAGAAGTTGTAGAGCAACCACATACATTTTCCCTGAGAGCTGTTTGTTACGGTCTTAAGTATCAACCCTCCCCAGTGTTTCTCCATCTCTCCCACCCATCTCTCTGGCTATGACAAGCCAGGTCACAGTCTCCTGGCAGGCATGCAGGCTCTGGTAGGTGAGTTATACCTTCAAGGCACCAACTGTCATAGAGTTTTGCTAGTAGAAAAGTCTCTCATCCTGACTGGCACCACTGTACCTTGGAAACAGCCAGAGTGGGCTTTTCTTCCTAACTTTTAAATGCCATTTGAACAATACACCTGCACCAGTTTACGTGTATATGCAGGCTTATTTGCCTAGGCTTTCTGATTAAATTCTGGTTTTCCAGCTGGCTTCCAAAGCTGAAGGTGATATAGTTATGTTGAGATACAGCCAGATGCTGTGTTACAGCTGCCAAACAAGCACCTTTACTATATACAGTGGTGGTTAATAATAAATGACTGCACGTGTAACAGAGACACTGTCTCCAGCATTAATACCTAAGCAGAAAGGAAAACTTTTATTAAAACATACTTCTGTGACTTTACTAACTCCAGAGTCCGCAGCAGTCCTGACACCCATCACAGTAAGGCTGCTCTCCACAGCCTGCAACTCCATACCTGCAGCAAAAACATCTCACAGAACAAATATAAAACCATGGGAGGTACTGGAAGAATCTGAAAATCTGCTTTTAATACATGACATGTTCCACCCTGTGGAGGACTGAATCAGAAGTGCTGAGAGGCACATGCACGAGTAGGAAAGATAATTTTGCCCCATTGCCCATCTCTGTCTGTATCACCCTTTGTGGTTCAGACTTGGTTGCTAGTCTGAAGAGGAAAAACCAAGGCAAATAACACTTCTGAGATGGAGTCCCACAGACGTGCAAAGAAGCTAAGCCCTTGGTCTGGCTCATCTCTGCCCTGAAATAACCTGTATTGTTTCAATTTTGGAAGAAAATTATTTGTGTGGCTAGTTTAAACAGTGGACCCTGCCTTTTATAAGTGCTTCGCATGAGACAACTGATTTCTGTAGGTGACAGTTGAAAGACAAATTACATATGGATGTAATTTGGATACTACACTACTAACGCTGAAACTATCCAGGAAAGAAATGAGCCTGTTTTTGAGCACCTGAAAAAAAGTAAAAGAGAAAGTCATGAAGGGCTCCACTTTTTATTTTATAAAAATATCCCCTTAAGAAAACCCAACTGTCATGAATCCTGATTTAGGATCCTCCCAACTAGGCCAGTTTGTCGTGGATAAGTGGAACGCACCTCACTGAAAAGACAACAGCAGCAATGTTTTACTGAGGTAAAATAATAATTTGACAAAGTTCAATAAATTCGATGGAATTTAACAAAGTTTGACAGTGGTTCACTAAGGTTCAATAAGTTTGATGGCAAGGTTCACTTTACTAATTACTGCATAGAAGAAACGTTCAAAGGAAAGTTGAGTTAGCGAAGCTTATGAAGTTTAACAAACCATTAGTCGCTTACCGAGGACCTGTTGCGGCAAGGAATCTCTCAACGTTGGGAAATAAGGGATCTCTCAACACTGAGGAGTAAGGCATCTCTCCACCTCAGGCAAGGAAGGATCTCCGAGTCTCAGGTGAGGAATCTCAAACCTTGAGATGTGTCTCTGCTAGAGGGTAGAGTCACCTGGTGGTAGTCTAGCTGCAATTCAGGGGGAGATCAAATCGGGCTCATCCAACAATCTGCCATTGGTAAAAGGTCTCTTTGCCTTGAGGAGCAACCTTGAGAAGCACCCCAGCGCAAGGGGAGATCACCACCATGCAGCCACGCTGCCTAGCAGGGAGAGCTCAAAGGCAGCTCACTTAGGTTGTCATATTTATGGGATTAAGTGGTTGGCTTGTAGTCAAATCACATGTGATGGAAAGGGAGGCATGAGACTCCTACCCACAACTTTCTTTGTTCCTTGATAAATGAGTTTTAGAAAAGCCACCTGTTATTTATGCGTTAATCGTATGATCGGTGTTCCAAACTTGTATGTATTGATGTTTACTGTGCCACTCTGTTCCTGTGTGGGTTTTTGGAGAACAGGTTGAAACTAGAGGAGTTCTTGGTCCAGCTACAGCTCAGGCCTTTACCTCCTTTAGAGCCTGTACAAAACTACCTCTAGTTTGGCTAAGGGGACGAGCGCATCCTTCACAACAACCACCCTACTTATAGAATCATACTTCTAATGTTAAGTTTCCAGGAACTACTCTGGAGTGAATTACAGAGAGCCTTGTGAAACTTCTGGTGGGTAAATAAACGATTCCACATAACTGCAGCCTCATCACAGCTATTCTTTAACCAAAGGGCTGCTTGTATGTGGCTAATTAGTATATGACTAAAGCAGAGAGAACCACAGTCCTAAAAATTTCTTCCAGCCTTTAATGTGCTACAGCAATTTTTGAAAGTGAATTTGTCCATGGTGGTAGAAGAAGAGAAGCATGTTTTAACAAACGACTGTCAGTTACTTTGGAGTGAAGTCCAATTTTAGATGACCACTCAGGAGAATGAGCAGTAGTATGGAGCAATCAGCAATTCACAGATCCTAATTTTCCATGGGATCAAACAATATTATTGCTATGGTACTAGTCTGTGCCTGAACACAGGCTGGAGAAAATAACTCTGCGTAAAGCCAAAAATGGTACTAGCTCAAAGGAAAACAAAAAAAAGGCATGAAACACATCCTCCACCACTTTTTTGACTTAACACACACATAAACACTAAAGCTATCACAGAGTTGAACTCTGCCAGGTTCCTGTGGACCACAAACCGTGCCCCCTTGCTTCCCTGCACAACAATAAAGCCATCAGAGTAAAGTCTCCGCATGGCTAAGCAGCTGAACACTAACTACTGAGACTCTGCTTAAACACCTATTTCATACAAAGACATTGCTGTTTTGTGCTGACTCTTACACTTTTTAAAATTGAGAGCTTTGCATGTTCCGTTAAAACATCCATCCATACCTGCATTTTTGGGGAAACTTTACTCAGAGTTAATCACAAGAGGTGCAGCTGACAGGGCAGGGAGCTGAGACATGCCAAATAACCTCAGCACATTCCCTTCCCTCCCTATGCTGCTCATTTTGGTTTTGCTGTGTCACCTACCAAAAGAAGAGGTTTCTCCACCTCACTTGATAGATTCACGAATGCTTTGCAGGTAAACTCCAATGCCAGGAGTGGCTTCCAAGCCTTTGCTGTAATACAAATGGAAGTGATGATGGACAATTACAGAAAAATGTTCTGAAATATTTTCTCAATTACTACATCTGCCCCTCAATTTGCCTGCCAATTACTGCAGTCCTTTCTATAAGCATTTTGTTCTTCAGAGGGCCTAACAAGCGCAGAGCTGGGCTGGGCAGAAGCAGGGAAGCTGGGTTTCCAGGCTGTATTCCTACTTTCTCCCAGAAGTTTACTGGGTGACCTACAGCAAGCAAATCACATCCCCTTTCCCTGTCAGTCCTCCCAATTCCAGAGCAGGGGAAATCACTCTTTTCTGTAAAGCACTCTCAGACCTACTGATAAGTGCAACGTAAGAAGTAGGTATTACTACAACCTCTCTTCTTCGCTGTAGGAAATCCCACACAGATCAGACCTCTAGAAAAGGTGGCTATAACTAAGGTTTGTATTGAAATATCTATATAAAACAATGCCATATAATGCATGACACAAAAATATGTTTTTCTTTTCTTTCTCTTGCTGTTAAATTCATCTGAAACCTGAACCCTACAAGGAATTATACGCATGCTTCACTTTAATCACGAGTAATTCCATTTATATCATTGAGAATACTCCTACAAGTACATTAAGAAATAAGAGCTTTTGCTGTTTACTGTAATATTAGTAGGCACAAGAACAAAACACATATCCAGCCACAAGTATGGTCTTTTAATATCTTTATGGACTCAACCCAATAGATGATACCTATCTTCCGGTCCACTAAAGGTCACTGCATCCCAGATCTGTAAGAGGCTGACCTATTTTGAGAATTCCCCAAACAGAGAAAGCACTCCTGCTACACACTGCAGCCACCATAAAGATACTGCTTACCACGACTGACGAAACCCTCTGCCTCCATCGTTAGCATGACAGCAACTCATAACACCAGAGGCCTGCCACATAATCTTTTCAGAGCAAACAATATACACAGAAATTGTAGCTGTTCAGACAAGTGTACTTTTTTAGATTACTTTCTCTTCCCCTACCCCAGCAAAAATGTTTCCACCCTTCTAAAATAAATTTAGAGTGATAGAAAGGTTTTTTAATGACTAAATTGAGAGAATTCACGAAGTAGATGATAACATTTTGCATAACATTAAAAATGATGCATGCAATGGCTAAAACCTCTGTCATTTTATCAGTCTACCACTCCTCAACAGGGCCTGAAAAATGCAATGGATGCTCCCCATACCCATTAAATTTTGGAAATCTGCCTGCAGCAGCAATTGCTTGATAGAAGGTAAAAACCCCAGCTCTTGAATGAAGAGTAACAATTGAGGTTACTCAAACCCCTCCTAACTTTAGAGTTCAGTATTTTTCATTTTATTGGGCAACACAACACTCAAGAATCATACAGGCCAGCCACTGGCGTGCCGTCTTATGAAGAGTTAGTCTGCAATTCAATGTGATTTAGCAGTCAAGTAGTCCTGACATACTACTAATCTGCTAAAATTGTCCCAAGAAACTGAAAATACCTTTACCAAAACATCAGCCACTAGAGAGGGCGTTTGGTATCCTATTTAAATCATACCGATAAGAAAGTTCATTAAAAAAAATAAATTAAAGGTTACAGGAATGCTGTAAGAGCTTATTTCCCACAGTGCTTTAACTGCACATTAGGTCCCATGCATAGTTTTAGGAAGAAAAATGCTTTCTTTGTGTATAACCAGAGACATTGCAAAAGCAAACTCCATGTCTCCCCTTCCAATTCCTAGATCTATTCCCATCAAACCCTATGATTTCTACAAGCAGAGGGATAGTTTTATATGCCAAGAAGATGGCTAAATTACCTCCTAGGTCTAATTTGCCTGTACAGTCAGACAGCTCTGAGCATGCCTAAACCTGAACCTTCCAGTGTGCCAACCTAGAGCCTGACACACTCAGGCTCATGCTCAGGGTTGACAAACAAGCGAAAGAATGACCTACAAAATGGTTCCTATTTACAACTATCTGACTCTACAGATTTGCTGTTACCAGATTTAGTGTTCCCAAAAGTCTCCAAAAGGACCTAAAAACAGCCATCGAGTTGGGTCCAGTTGCAAGCAAAGCAGATGATCCTACTTGGCTCAAGCCACGCCAATAACTACTAATATTAAAAACATGTCTAAAGAGAAATGAATACATATTGCAACTCCCAGATCAGGTATTTCCGTCTTGGACATGGATGTGTAATGAATACAAAACTCATTAAAAATTATAACCTGACTTGATGGTTGGGTCCATGCAGTAATATTAGCTGGAGAAGGATACAGGATGGATTGTGCCAGTGTATTAGGGGCACTGGAGGTTCTACATACTTTGTTAAATCTCTTTGGTTTAGGACTGTTGAAGCTGCTGGCAGCACCTAAAAAATTCATGACCCCCACCAAAATCTCTGTAAAAATAACTATAATTGGTGAATAGACTTTAAAAAAGCTTTTACTCCTCATAATCTGCCTTCAAAGATGTGGAGCTCGAAGGTTTTAGTGCAGCTGAATGCCTGCTCAGAGGAGTATTTTAAATACATAACCTATTCAAAAATAGCATGGCCATGTAATTGGAACAAAACAACCAAGTACCACTCTTAATTTCCTCTGCCAAATGGACCTACTTAATGTGGACCAGTATTTTACTTACAACTGTGACTGAACAAATGGAATATATCCTGTCAAAGGCAGGATCAGCACAACCGCCTAACTTTGCAACAACTAGAACAGCTACTGCAAAGTTTCAGGAGCAGACAATACTAAGTCCACTTGATTTCTTCTGCAGAATTTTGGCAAAGTGATTTAACACTTACTTTTATAAGATAAGAGTGCTGTCCCTTCCTCAAGTTCATGCCTTTAATTGCACCAATTCTTTAAGTGACCAAAGAGGTCACTGAGTTCTGAAAAGAAGAGAGTGGCTTTACTGACTACCACAACCCTATGTTACCAATGGTAACATTAAAGATATTTTAAAATATAACAGCAACCCTGCTCATTACTTTATTCAGCCTTGCAGCTTTTTAATATCTCAGTTTAAATCCCTTCTCTCCTCCTTACCTTCTCCTAGCATAACTCAACAAAGCATTTTGAAGTTCTGGCAAAGAAATTCACTGTATAAGACTAATCTCTATTATTTCAGTCATTCACATCTCAGGCATGACTGTGGCCTCTCCACAAACTGGGTTTCAGACAAACGATCTCTTTTTTTATCATTAGAAATTGAAAACACAAGGCATCCTACATTAGTATCATAAAGAAAGACACTACACATGGATATTTGTGAGTTGTCACTGTTTTATAGATGCCTGCCTTAGCTATCGGACAATAAATCTCTTTTCTTCCCTCCCATGGTCAGACTTGTGTAGATAAAAGCAGCATTGGAGCCGCAGCAGCTCAGAATACTTAACTGACACCTGTCCACAATGATCTGTCCTCCACTTGGACCCATTTGCTTTGGTTAGGATTGAACTGAGTTGGAGAAAGAGCGTAACGGTGTGGCCAAACAATGGCTTGTAAGCCAGACTTACAGGTCACAAGCCATTTAATTACACTTGCTTTCAGGCTGGATGGTTTTTTCTCCCGACCACACAGTTCTGCAGTCTGGAACAGGAAAGTTTATTCCAGATAGGCATATAAGCAAAAATAAAGTGATGTCAGAGCTGGAAATTAAAAATAATAATAATGAGCACACTGTAAAGGAATGTACTTTGAACTTCCTTTTGCTAGAATGACAGAATGGTTTGGGTTGGAAGGGACCTTCGAAGATCATCTAGTCCAACCCCTCTGCCATGGGTGTGATGTTTCCCTTTTTCCAGTCACTGAGGACTTTGCCTAATTGCCAAGACTTTTCAAATATGATGGAGAGTGACTTGGCAACTGCATCAGTTCTCCCTGCTCATGATGATTCTCTTGATGAAAAAGGGCGTCTCTGTCAGCACGGCAGTTTGAGATCCCAAAGGTGAAAGATGAAGAGCTGAAGCCTCATTTAGTAGTCATTTAACCAAAAGAAACTTAATCTCCAGGGTTATCAGCACCTTCATGCTTCCTTAGGAGCTGGTAACTTAGCAGCACCTAGGATAGGAGGACTTTCCCCTCCCATGTTTTAAAAAGAGGAACATTGTATTTCTGATATTACAGGACATTTGATGCTGGGAAGGTACCAGCCAGTTGATGGAGATGGTGGCAAGCAGCAGTGGACCAGCAGTTTTTCTGAAAGGCGCTCTCTCAACCTGAGTACATGAACATAAGAAAACTGCTGACCATGAATTTGGAAAAAAACAAACCAAAACAAAACAAAAGGTCCATCATTCATTTTCCTGTTGCAAAAGTAGGCCTTCTTCAGAGACAGCAGGGAATAAAGACTGTGTTCTCCATTCCTGCCCCTCTTGAGAAAGCAGCATCCTTTCTGGTGGAGTCTTAACAGAAAAACTGGGCTCAGAGCAGCCAGAGAATTACGTTGCCATGTTCCCTGGTCAGAGGGCAAAAGGAAAAAGGATGTGAAGCTCTTCTATTCCGCAAAAGAGAAGACCGGCTGCCATCAGGCCACTTTAAGCCCTGTTTATATTATCATATAATATGGATATTTTATGGTTCTTTTGCTGTGTTTTCATTGTGTCTATGTTGCAAATATTACTCGATCAGGCAGGTTATCACCAGGACCTATCCAGGAAGGCCTGCATTGGAAACACCTGTCAGAATACTGTTATTTTTAAGCTGTAAGCAGAGTCAGGCAAATGACCTGCTTATTTTGAAAAGATTTATTCAACAGCACTTCGTCTTAAGGCCTCATTATAAATGCCAGGCATATGAGAACAGACAGTATGTCTTACCTTTGTAAATACTGGGCTAAATGCAAGGATAGCTATTCCACTTTACTATGTAAGTAAGTAAACGTAAAATAGATTTCAAAAATCAAAGTTCTGCTCAGCTGTTGCCATTTGAGAAGATTACAAAGTACAAATGAAAAACATGTTTCCTAGAGCAAACACGTCTAGCAGTCGCTGGTACTGGTTATGCTGACTTCTGGATGATGAACCTAAGACACCTCAGGACTGTTTCTAACAAATACTGCACTCCAGGTTGCTCAGACTGCAAATTCAACTACTCCACACTTATGAAAAGATCAGGCCTACCCTGCCTTACACTGGACACCAAGAACGAAAGTGGACAAAGCCCATGGTCACCTCCAATGCCAGAAGTGTACTATCCCAGCCTCATCACTTAGCAGTGAGTTGTAACCAGTACAGAGTCCATCTTTATCCTTTCCTGTGGGTTCCACACAGATTTTTGCCACTAGAAAATCATAGCTTTAGAATAACACAGAAGTCAGGAGTTAATTTGCCTTCTCCATCCAAATTTTATGTATCTGATTTAATGGGGACAAAAAGATATATTATATCTTTGTATCTGTCACCAAGACTAAACCTAGAGAGATCTATACAAACATTCTGATCTCACTTCCAGCTGCACACAATTGTGCTATGCCTGAGAAAAATTAGCAAATTACTCCAAGACAAGTACGAGCAAGCCATGGCGGTCTCTAAACTCACCACCAAATAACAGACTAACCAGTCTTCTCTTGCTAATCCGTGTCAGAGCCTGCAAAAGACAGTAAACACTAAGGGCTGTTCTCCCTAGCAACAGAAAGGTTCACAAAGATTTGCAGCTTCTAGCACAGCTAAGAAACATCCATGGTGTTTCAGCTAGAATGACTGGGGTCTCAACCTTTCCCCTCACATCCTGTACCACTTCTTTCTCTTATTTCAGGATTATGGGATTATTTAATAATTCTATATTCTTTCTGGCAGCTTTCCTCTCCTCTCATTCACAGAACAAAGGTGACAAGAAGACAAAAAAAAGATCCCTTTCTGCCTACACATTTCACTAAGAGGAAAAGCTAATAAACACAGTAACATTACTTGAGCCGTGAGAACAGCTTGCTTTATAGGCAGTGTAGTGCAGCCTTTAATTTATCATTTAGGATAGTTACGATAATATAACAGGAACGCTAGTTGCCCTGAACAGGGTCTTTCTAACTGGTTTATAATGCTATACCGAGAAGAAAGAAGGGGGGGGGGGGACACTTTTATGCTAACTGTTGAACTCATGTTGTTTAAGTGGCAGATTGCACTCACCTGGAAAAACAGGATTAGCAAATGCATTTCATTATCTTTCCCAGTCAGGTGTGTTTTCTGCAATGCCTTCTAAATAGCACAGTAGAGCTCTGTCTGCAAACATCAGTCTAGGGAATGCTTAAGTTCAGTTAAACAAAAAGCCAAAGCTCTTCTTGTTTAGTAGAGAAGAAACAGGTCAAATGTAGATTTATATTTTTACTACAGTTGCACTTATTTTATAAAGTTTCAAGATGTAAACCCAATAGCTTGGCCTTACACGTGTAAGAAAACTTTCCACAGTTCAAGGCTTACTCCGGGGGGAGAGGGACAAGGGCTAGGTAAACTTTGTTCTACCAAGTTACAACAGCAAATGTATAAATTCATGGTTTGCTTTTTTCTTTCTTTCTTTCTTTTTTTTTTTTTTTTTTACTACAGGATTAAGCTGCCAAGTGCCTTGGCTTTCAGACTGTTTTTCTTCCTGAAGCCCGTTCCCTCCCCTCTCAATGAAGTAACCTTTTTCATGCCTTGCTTAATAAAGTGAAGTAGAAGCATAATGTAAGTTCTTTTACTACACTGTGGACTACTCGCAAGCTTCAGAAAGATCTACGGTTGCCTGAAAATTAGAGGTGAACGAGTTATTCCCAGTCCTGCACATGTTGATGTTGCTGTACTGCTGTGTCAAACACAGGAACTCCTTTCCTGGGGAGTTATTCTCCCACTGCAAACACTGCTTTATCACATCTATCCAAGCTCTTTCTGTTAGTTTCTTCACTTTTTACCAGTTTTGGTTTGTTTTTATCTCGTTGCCTGACTCCTGCTTACCTAGCCAAGGATGGCAGCACAGACAGAGCTCCAATGGACCACACCAGTGGTAATGGAAAATAGGCACTGAAGCTTCCTACAACAAATCTGCACAACATACAGTGCACTATCCTCTCTACAAGCCATAGGAAACTGAGGTGACTTCAGAGTCACCATTAAATAGCAAAAATGCCAATGTGCATTCCACTCCTGCATCTTACTGATGTCCTGACGCTCAAGAGCAAGATGAGAAGCGATTCTAGTTTTAATTCGAAAACTGGCCAGTTAATTTATCCATTCATCTTCACTTGCTTTGACAAGGACGGTTCATTTTTAGTGCAGAGATCAAAGTGGCCCTTTTCTCATCATCTTCTCATCTGCTGAGCTTAGTTTCTGTGGATACAGTCTGTGG
The DNA here is from genome assembly GCA_008711295.1 of Anarhynchus alexandrinus. Classification (NCBI taxonomy): domain Eukaryota; kingdom Metazoa; phylum Chordata; class Aves; order Charadriiformes; family Charadriidae; genus Anarhynchus; species Anarhynchus alexandrinus. The sequence continues at coordinate 2,532,106 of VUYV01000095.1, read as the reverse complement.
ATACAGCAGACATTCTTCATTTAAAAAAAAAGTTCGGCCCTTTGGCATTTAAAATTAAGTCTCTCAGAGCTGAATGTGGTGGTCTTTTGGGGTTGCTGGGTTTATTTTTGGGGGGTGAAGAGTGGGTGATGAAACATTCAGTTAAAACTACAATTTGGAAAATAATGAGGGCACTAAAAGTTGAAAGCTACAAAGATTGAGTCACCTTTTTAGCTATACAAAATAAGCATTGCCATTCCTTTAAGGATAACACAAACCATACTTCACTGACTTAAACTCCAGTTGCTCACAAACAGTAACCCAATTCACTGTCTAAAGAAACTCTGAGGTTGGCATTAGAAAAAAAGTTTGTTGACTATGTGCATGTAAACTAGGGAGGACGAGTCCAGAATCAGCCTTCCAGTATAAGGAAAGTGCCCTGATCCAATAGTAAGAATCATGTCAATCATTAATATTTTACTATCAATTATTGAATATCTAAGTTGCGTGCACAGCTTGGGACAATACTTTTTAGTGAGACTTTAACTAAGGCTTTCTTGTATGTGCTGAAAAGAATTTTAAGTATTTACCTATTGCTCTTTATTTTGTGAAGATTAAACTTCAAGTTGGATTTATATTATTGAAACAGATTTGTCTTTATTTTCCCATTTATCGACACGAATGACAGGAAGATGCTCAAACACTATGTTATTGATTTTTGGCACACCGTCATTCTGTGTTCACATCTGTAATCAGAGAACCAACAGCTGAATGACTATCCTCATTCCAGGAAAATTAATTTGGCAAACCAATGCAAAGACTTTGATAAAAATGATTTCACACAAAATTGGTTCAATAAACTGTTGCCCTAATTAACACTAGCTTGGTTTTTTTGAACAAGCTCCAACACAAAAGTTCAGCACAATGCCAGAAGAGTTATATAAAGGCTGAGCCTGTCTTTTCTCTGCGTGCAGACTGAGCCTTGATGCGTGGGGGGTTTTTTTTATATATAGTTAAGAGATTGGTAGAGCACAAAGTAATTATTAATAAAGTGTCAATGTGTTTTATACATGGATTCTGTACTGCATCTGAGAATCACCTTTCTCCCACCAAAGGCTGTCTGGAAAATGGCCCCACCACATTCTTTTACAAAAGGAAAATATTCTCATCTCCACTTTCTCCATGGGTAAACTGAGGTACAGCAAAGTAAATGGTCTGCTGTTTCAGAAGGGGGTGTCAAACACCTGCAGTAAACACGGATTTTAACAGGCTTTGGAGGAAGCTCAGCACTTCTAGAAACAAGCCCAGAAGACGCTTTGTAGGAAAGGTTTTAAATGACCTTTCACACTCTCACCATGCAGTGCTCTGGCCACCCAATGATGCTACTTGGCTACTTCCGCATCACTTACAAGCTAATACTCTGCCTCACTGCACCTTGGGCATCCTTCCAAACAAAGGGCTTTTCTCTTTTTTCTTTCTCGCTGTTCCCCCCTTCCCCGAGTGCTGGCCTGTCCCTTCTAGCGTGGTGGGCGTCTTTGGAGCAGCTAGGACAACGTGACTTGCAGGACTCCCCCCACTCCTTCACAACCGAAGGGGAAACGCTGGTGGCAAGCAATCTTGGGAAGGGTGGACAGGGGGTGGGGGGTGTCAGAAGACGAAAGCGGTGCTTCCAAATCCTAATTACAGTTAGCAGGGATTAAGTAATAGTCACTAACCTCTTCAGCTCACAGAGGAGAAACGTGATCCTGTTTAATTCTCCTCCGCTCCCTGCAGCTCCTCCTTATACAACACGCTGCAGCTCCCGCATATCAATGCACCGCTCGCCCCGCTGCTATCATTGCAGCAACACCCCCTTGGCCAGGAATCCAATAAGGACACTATAGGGGCGGGCTATAGCCAGAAGCAGCTGCAGCAGCAGGAAGGCTGGTACAGGCACTGAGGCTGGGAGCTTTCGCCTAGAAAACACCAAGCACATGGCTAGCAAGGGGCTGGCACCTCCCTGGGGACCTGTGCAAGACCCCCAGTTAAGCCCACGCAGCGGTCACCCCAGCCAGGCGCTCCCCAGAGCCCATTCATGCCAATGGCTTGCAGACACTGGTACATCAGAGGTGATCGTGTCCGCCCAGCTGCATCCACAGGGTGTACGCTGCAGGGTGAGTCCCTGCTCAGGAAATGGGGAGTTTCAGCAGTGTCAAGTGGAAAAGAAATCATTCTGTGCCCGGATTCCCCCAAGCAGGAGGTATACAGAAAGCAGCCACTTAGGAAAGCCCAGGCCAGGTGTTACACAAGCTCTTACTCAAGACTGTTTTTCTCCCTTCCTACAGTGATTGCTTCCTGGCCCATCACATCCTGAGCTTAAGCACTAGTTTTTGCTTGGAGAGCCACTTTTTACCCAGATCCAGCCTCTTTACTTGACAGTTGCTTATCGACATGCAACAGGACTTTCAGCCGCTTCATTCAGGGCTTGGAAGATAAAAGCCTGGGAGGGTGCAGCTATTTTCCCCCAGGCCAGTAGTTCCTGCAATAAACAGAGTATGAAATAAGGATGGTCTGAATTCCACAGATCATTCTATACCATGCTGATGTTGGGCATGTTGACTATGATAGAACCTAAAACTAGATCACATTGGGACTATAGGTACAAATAATTAAATTCTGTACTCGTTCACTTCAGACCTAAAGCAGAAATAACTCTGGAGAAATCAGTAAATATTTTTTTTTGCACCTGAGTGTGTTCAATTCAACCTGTTTCTGGCATACCTTGGGGCATGCTTTGTGCAAGTAATAATCCCATAAGTAGTCTGTCTTCTTCCTGTAAAACTTTAAAATTCAATGTAGCTCTAGATTCCTTAAACTCTTTATTCTGAAATTCTGCAGGTTGGGATTTTAAGAGTGATACACCCTTCCTTCCATTTTTTCCCACTCATTTCTTCTGACGAGTTAACTTCCTCACCAGCAAGACTTCAGGAACTCACTTGGCCTCCTACCAGCTACGTGTGCTTTTCCAGAGTCACATTTTCAGAGCCAGTTATGGAGTTTTAACTCATACAAAACTTCCATGGTCTAATATAACTTCATCTGAACATGGGTTTACACTGACATTACTATGCTGGATGCTTCAAATATGTCAAAGGATGTTTCAAAACTCTTTCCTTCCCCTCTCAAACACACTGTAGTACCACAGGCTAAAGCACAGATCTAGGGATCATCAGTTCTAATTACAGTTGTTACACAATGGCAATAAGGAGGAGCTCCAGAGCGTAACTGAAGAATTACATACAAGACTAACAAGCAGGAAGTTGAAAGTCCATCAAAGCATAAATGAAGGTCTGCAGCATATGTGTGGTATTGCATAAAGGAGGATTGGCAGACCAGGAGATACGGCATTTAAAGATATACATCATGAGTTCAACATATGGGACTGCTAATGACTAGCATGTGACTGTATGCTTAGCATAAAGTAATGAATCAATTAGCACATGATAGGAAACCATAACAAATAGCAGAACATATGAAAGAATGCATATGGGAGTGATTAGAGGCAGATGTACCTCAGAGCCTTTGGATTCAGTAACAATGCTTGCATTTGTTCAGCCACATGTTCTACAGGATGCGGGAACCTGTCCGATCTCATAATTAACCTTGTAAAAAAAAATAAAATCACACCCACCCCCCCACTTTCCAGATGGATCAGCTCCCCAAACCAGGTGGGAAAGGCAACACTCCACCAAACAGGAGGGCACAACTGCCTCTTTCCACCACACTGTGGAGTTAGGTTACCTTAAACCAGTCAGCTATCTACTTGCTGTTTGATTCCTGTACACAGCCTCATTTGTTTGTTTATTCAGATGGCTGACAACAAACCCAACATTTAACTGAACTCCAGACCTGGTCAAGATTGGGGGGGTGAGGGGAGCAGTTCCTCCAGAGGTGGAACAAGACATGAGCTCTGGAGGAGCGGTTTGTGACTGTGAGATGACAAGCCGGCACAGCAAGAGAAGCTACGGTCCCCCGGATGGTGACAGTGGGCAGGGGGAAACGCCAACCCTGGAAGAAACAGCAGCAAATAGCCCCCAGTATGGATGTAGCTCTACTAGTGTACTGATGACTTACACAGTCTGTTTCTCTTTCCATATGGAAATAGCAGAGAGAGAGTATCTATAAATAACGAGTACCTTTCAATACCAATAAATCTTCACCAAAGTTAGATGGATATGGTAAAGCTTTCATCGTTGCAAAATTACAAGGAGAAGGCCTGCAGGGTAGTTAGGCCAACACAGGCATAGCTGGGAACCATAGACAAGCTTTTGGCACAAAATCTTTCTTCAGGTCTGAAAGGTATGAAATAGATTTTTTCAGAGAGTAATATGTAGGAGTCAGACCACCCCTGAAGGTAAAGGCAACCATTTCCCACAAAGAAGGGATGTTGGTGGAAAGGCAGGAGGACAGAAAGAGAGGTTAAAAACCCTGCAGCTCTGCATACAAACCAGCCTTTTAACAGGGCTTCTTAGGGGCGTAGGAAGAGTTCCCACTAGGCTGGGCCACCCACTCCCTTTTTTGTCCAGTATTTCTCATTGTCTGTTTTTTGGTCATATCTGCACATAGTTTTGTTCTGCTGATTGTCTTTCCATACTATGCTTCTCCTCGCTCTCACCTTCCACAGTCTCACAACTGTTACAAGTCCTAGCAAGCAGATGTATTAATTAACTTCAGCTACAACCTAACAACCTCTCACTTCTCAATTGTCTTGTCAGGAACAACTAAGCAATGAAAAATAATGCTATCATCATTCTGACCATAGGAGTTGACTAGCAACTACTTGGGAGAATTCAATAGCAGGTAATATTCCACTAAATCACAATGGCAAGCCAAACAACGTAAATAAGAAGCGGGAAACTACTTGGATAAGAGAACAAACTGGCTTGGCAACAGCCTGGAGAAGAATACCTGATTCAACTCCTCAGCCAGGAAGCACATACAAGAAATATCAAAGCAGGTACGATGCAGTAAGGAACAGCAGCGGAGCGCGCTCTGAAATTATTGGTCCAGTCATCATTTAATTCCAGATGAGTCAAAACTGCGAGCCAAGGCTCAGGATCCTGTAATCGAGCAGCGCTCACACACACTTTACGAATGCCACAGGCCTAAGTGCTGAGCTCAGTGACAGCTCTGAACAGCCCGCTTAAATAAACTCCGACAGGGACAACAGCTTATGTGGTACAATGACGAGGGATAAATTTGGAATGAAAAAGATAAGCTAAAGACAGCAGTAATTAAGTTAAATGTGCAAATCGGTGTATGGAATCAGATCATCAGATTAGATCCAGAGTTTTGTTTGGGGATTGCTGGAAGGCTGCTCACAGAAATTGTTTTTTTCAATTTTATTTTAATGCCTAAGGGCGTTTATTATGGTGTCCCTTCCTTTGCGGCATGGCCTGGGGAACAAACCACCACAGAGAGGGAATCCCAGCACAAAGCAGCAAGTTGAGGTGTATTTTGGATTATCAGCCCAGAGCCGGCTGATGGGCTTTGGGTTCCGGGGCACGGCAGCGGGATGGCAACCGCAGCCGCCCTCTTCAATGCTCCCCCCCCACTTCACCCCCACAACCGAGGTCGCTGCTGCGGGACACCCGCCACCCCCGGCCACAAGGGCGAGGCGCAGACCGAGGAAGCCCCCAACCCTGCCCCCGAGGAGGGACCCCCCAAAAAATGTCCCCTGCCTTCAACACGAGGCGGGCCCAACCACACCTCCGCCGCACCCTCCCCTCCCCTCCGCCGCCCGGCAGCGCCCCCTTGCCGCGCCCCGCCGGCATCGCAGGCCGCGGCAATGGCGGCCCCCACGGCCCACGCGTGAGCCCTTCCGCCGACCGCCGCTGCCGTGAGTGGGGAGGGGCAGCCGAGCCCGGGGCGCGGTTAACGGCCGCTGGGGCGGGGCCCCGCCGCCCCCTCCCCACGGGCGGTGCGGGACCCGAGTGAGATTCCCCTCCGCCCCCCCAGGCCGGTCCGTCCGTCCGCCCGCCCGCCGGGCGCTGCGCAAAATGGCGGCGGCGGCGCGGGAGGGGGCTGCGGGGCGGCCGGGAAGGGGGCGCGGGGGTGGGTGTGGAGCCGGGGGAGATCCGCCGCGGCTGCGGCGGCTCTGGGAAGGGAACGGCAGGCGCCTACAAAGGCGGTGGGGGTGACAAGAGAGGCACTAACCGGGTGGCATCGCGGTGAGGGAAGCTGTGGAGCGAGGTGGCCGCGGGCCTGCCGAGCCAGGCGTCTTAGACCCGTAAGAGGATGAACGAGTTGCAGTAATTATACACGCATCATCTCGCAGCGCGATTACCAGGACCTTGTTAATGACAATTGCTCTTCGAATACGCCTCGGCCGCTTTTAGAAGCGGGACGCGAGGCGCATTCGTCTCGCAAGGTACAAAGTCTGGTACACGGAAAATATTCAAGCCGCTGTGAAGACTTCTGCTTCCCTAACGCCGGTTTCACCCGCTTAACTGCCATTTCCAGAGGCGGTGCTGCCCGAGGGAGCGCTGCCGGCTCCGGCAGGGGCAGAGGAGGTGGGGGGGGCCATGGCTTCCACCCCACAGCCAAGGGCAGGGAGGTGAACCCTACCTCAGCCCGAGGCATGGTAAAGTGGGCGCAGGCCCGCGGTACTCCGTGCTGTGGGAAACCGGGTGGCGGAGGCACAGCTTAGCAGAAATTTGAAGAGATGGGGCAGGCGTAAAGCGAGCCGGCTTGCAGTAACTCGTCCGCATCGTAAGAAAACTACGGCCAAGTTTGCTTCGTCATTTGGCACAACTTGAGAAGCGATCAAGTTGTCCTGAGCGTGTTTAATATTCTTTCTGACACCATGAAGAAAAGGAATTGCTATGTTTCTTTCTCTAAAACCCGAAACTTTCCAGGTTAGGATTGCTCCTGTAACTAAACCAGACAAGGTTTCCCCCATGCCTTTTTATTGGTGAGGCTCATTCCTCCTGCCCCCCAGCCTCCTTGGTTTTCACTCAATTACTTTCTGCTGATTTACATGAACTCTTAAAGTGGGAGCATGTAGCATGGGGTATAAGATTGCTTCTTTTGGAGGCAGTTTTTAATAAACTGAAGCGTTGAAACAAAAAATGAGCCTTTCCCCTTAGGCCAGCCTCACAAGCTGGAGTAATAGCAGGCTGTGACAGCAAGATGGCCCTATTCCACTGCCCATATGTACGTCGTGCTGTACCTCTTGTATTAGGTTTAGGGATCAGCTGGCTTTTTGAAAGTTGGTTTTCCAGTGCATCACGGCTTTCGGGACATGGCATATGCTGCAGCTGCACAGTCCTGCAGAAGGGAGGGAAAAGGGGCATGAGCACCCCTTCCAGCAGCAACTTACAGCCGCATTTAAATGCAATGTTAAACTGCACCTACTCTTTGTTTTGACTCTAAGCTTTGACTCAAATTTGAGCAGTAAATTGATGTTTCGTATCGTGCAGTAGCCCGTGGTGAGAGTTTTCAAACTTCAGTGGGGTGTGGTAGGGAAAGATGCGTGCATGTTGACAGATAACAAAATACTGCCTTGCAGCTTGGTGCCTAGAGATCATTTTGTCTTAGTTAAGACTTGACAAGAATTGGTGCCCTTACTATCTCAACAGAATAATTTAAGATGCTGAAATACCCCAAATCAACCAAATTCCATTAAATACAAAGTGCAAAGAAAAGTTATCTTAAACAAGCAATGTAGCAATTTTAAAGTTGTTGCATTTATTCCCCCTGAGGAAGAAAGGCTTCTCATCAAGAGGGGGTGAAGAGGTTAGTCAAACTTAACTTGTCATTTTTTTGTTAGATGTGCTTTAATTTAGGCTACTGTAAATTGAATGAAAAAACATGGAGAATGGAGATAAGGAGCTTTTGGGATTAAAAGAAAAAATAAAACCCAAACCCGTCATTACTATCTTACAGCTTTTTCTAAGTAGCACTTTGCTGTTGCAGTTCTGAAATTAATGAAGTGTGCATGGATTATTGCTGCACGTATTTTACTTCAAAGCTGGTTATTCCCCAGAAGTCAGAGGCTTTGCATATCTGTTAATACAGTACTTTCCAGGCCACTTTTCTAATACAAACTTCTGGGGTTTGACTCAATGCCAGAGGAGCAAAATAACATCCTTACCTTTGCAGCTGCGACCACAACATAAAATTGAGCAGGAGGAAGAGCTGATGCTGGGGGTTGTTTTCACTACACTTAAGGCACCTTAGGTGTTGGAGCTCACACAAAGAGACAGGCCCAAGCATGCCTTCCCTAACAACATGGCTGTTAGGGTCCTTGACCTTTCTTTTATACCTGCAACAGTTTAGCCAGCACAGGTGAATGCAACTTGTCTGTTAAACAGCATAGCTCTACATGAGCATTGTTATTGCACAGCAGTTTCTCTTATTTGCCAATACTACCTTACCTAGTCTGCAGCACAGCCTTTAGAGCAGCTCCAAGGATGATTTGGTGGCAACCCAACTTGTGGTGGTTCTGAGAATTAGGAGAGAGCTCTAGATGCAGATCTGAAGGCTGCATCAGCTCTAGCCTACTTTTGTGCAGACGCCTCACCGTTTGTCCAATTCCCAACTGCACAAGTGCTACAGAAGCAGAAGTCAGCAACTGATGTGTGTGAACACTTGATCTTGAAATGCTTGCATATTCAAGCGAGGGGGAGGGAAAAGGGAAAAAAGGGACTTCACTGGATTTTTCTAATTGTCTATAATGCTGTTAGTGACTCAGTTTACAGTTTTGAGCTGTGATTTTGCATAACCGAGGAGGCTGCAGAAAAAGGCTGTATTGTTTCTCAGTTTCTGGAAGTAAGCAGCAGTTAGATGACCATAAAGCTAGTGTGGAAGTTAACCTCTTGAAAATGCAGTCTGGCTTTTTTTTCTAATTATCATATCATAAGGAATAGAAGCTATTTGAGGGTGTACTTCGGAAAAGCTACCTGATAAACAAGAAAACTTGCAATTTTACTAACACTGTTCCAGTTGTCATTTCAGCATTGCTTCTTAGTCTTTTCCATGTTGTGAGTAACTTGCAAAACATCACCAGCTATTTATACTGACATTTGCTTTTAAGCATGTTTCAGGGATGCTTTCTGACATTAGAGTCTCTTTAGTTAAGCGAGAGAATACTTTCATCTGGTGGAGTGGCAGTTGTGGTTTTTTTGTTTAAAAACTGCACGGCAGTAATAACAGTTATATATAAACCCCCCTCTTCCCCCAAGGCAGGGTAATTTTCTTTTCTTGGTGTTTACATATTTTCATTAAGTGATTGCACGGCCTACCACCAGCTAAAATACATAGTCCCTGTTTCCAAAGCTGTCTCAGGGTACTTTGTATATCAGTACATAGTAGATATTTGGCAGGTTTTGCCCCTTCCCTGCCTTTCTCACCCCTCCCTACACCCAATAAAAAGTCATTCCCGCTATTAATTTGATCAGTACAATAAACACTGTAAGCCCAATTATCCATTACCTAAACATGTATTCTGCCATCATGTTATTAGACCTTTCATAGATCAAACTGGAGGCACGTGAACAGGGAATGTTTTCCTTTTTCATATCTGTAGCTGTATCTGTTTTGAAGAATGGCTTTGTAAGCCTCTCCCATTAACTAACAAAGAGATAGAAATCTTCCACACCCCTGTGTGCCTTCTCCAGATGCGGATTAACTTCATTAATGGCAGCAGTAATCTCCCAGTCTGTCTGGCAGGTGTTGATCTGTGCTCCAGCACTAGTGTAGATGCTTACTTTGATGATGTTAAATGAGTTAGAGCTAAGAGTGTGCTTTTGAAGCAGATTGCCTCTAAGTACCACACTTTGACTTGAATTTGAAGTTTCCAGGTGGACCACCAGAGGCTGCACCACAGGAGAATGCTCCACACCCTCCACAACTCATAGGTGGGAAAGTCCATGAGAGCAGTCAGGAGCTAATCTAAATAAACTACACACACAAAACCCACATAGTGGGAACACAGCCCTCAGCATCAGGTGTTTTGATTTACAGACCTGTACTTATTCCTGATGTAGATATAGCCAGCAGTAATTATAAGAGAGATCAGTCTAGCATTAAAATAATCAGAAATTGATGTATTGAACTCGCCCGGAAGGAAGACCCATAAGGAATGGGAACATCCATTGGGAAGTTTGATCCAACAGAAGCCTAACAGAGTCCCAGAGACCTCAAATCAGTGCTTTCCAGTCTTTTAGCGCTCTACGGGAATCTCTACAACTGGTTGTATGGTGTTGATGAACACCACAAATTGAAGGTGTAAACACAGGGTGGTACACCGAGATCTGGACTGCTTGAAAAGATACACTCATCTGAACAAGATTCATTTTAATGTAACATGCAAAATCATTCACCTGAGGCCCAGAAATGCATGTAGGGTACTTAGGAGGTAGGAGAAAATAAGAAGATACTCGGAATGCAGAGACATTTGTAGGTACAGGGTGACTAGACTGCCTAACAAGAGTTCACTTCCACAGGTTGTAGGTAGAAGGAACACAAGTCTTGCCAGAGACACAAATTAACAGTAAAGCAGGGATTTGTGTGTCCTGTTCATGGCATAAGAGAACCATGAAAGTAGTGTTAACATTAAAACCAGGCATAGAAACGGAAGTTAAAAGATTAGAGAACTGGAAGAACCTACTCTGGAAAGCATGCTAGGTAAGAGTGATTAGGCTTGATTGGATGTGCTTAGAGGCAATTCAGCTGCTCTCCATATAGGTGGTTTTTTTGTAAAGATTTGTGCTGGGCAGACGACTGCGGACAAAACTTAGTAGGAGACAGCCAGAGCTAGCCAGGTAAAAAGTCAGGGGTAATGTAGATGGACACACAGCGAGGAGAACAAGCCATGAAATACCTTATTTAACAGCACTGTGGTTTTTCTGAAGTCTTAAAATGAGGAGCGGTATTGTCTTAAAAAGTCCTTCAGGTCTTGTCATCTCAATGCAGAGGTCACTAAGGGTCTTTGACTTATATACATACATACTGTGATCTCCTGTATCATTTTCTTCTGGCCCCTCCACAAAATTAGAGCTCTCCAAAACACATAGTAAGCATCTTTTCAGTGGCCTTCCCTGAAAGCAGCCTCACTAAGCAGAAGACAATATTTTTTCCTCTGTGCTGCTGGCCCACATTATCTCCAGCCATAGCAAAAGGCAGACTCTAGAGAAACATTTGCCACGTTTGATGGGCCTGGTTGTCCAGTAGGTATGTTATTAATGAATATTCAGAGGGAGGAGACACAGCCTATATGGCTAAACAAGTGACATGGCATGACTTAAAGTATCAGGCATTGAGCTGGTAGTCAATAAAAGCTTTAGGCTTGAATGTTTTGCCTTGACCCCTTACCGTCATTTCTCCTTGGGATTCAGAGAGCTGCAACATGATTTAAGTCATATGCCAACCCATTCTGACTACTGAATTTAGGTGGAAGAATGATGTTGCTTATTCCACTAGGACTGGAAAGCAACTGTAAGTGCTTAGAGCTACAGCATGAGCTGCTGCAAGAAGTTTATGAAAATCCTCTTTTAAATAGAAAGCAGAGAACTGCATATGAGATATTAGAGCTGCAGCTATCTAAGCTAATCCTGGCATCCAGGAACATTTCCTTGGGTTTTACTGGATATGTACATTTGTGGATGCAGCTGTACAAGCACTGAAAGAGAAAATGAAAAGCCTACGTGCTTCAGAGCCTTCAGTACAGTTAGAAAGATACAGCATAGTAGCACAAGTGAAGAGAGAAAGTTGCTATGTGTAACTTTATCATTACATGTGGTCTAGGCAATTGTGTAGACACAAAGCTGCTTTAGAAGTGCTGGTTTGCTGTAGTACAACACTTCTACATGTAGCATAGTTGGAAAGCCTACCTTAAGAGATGGTTTACAATAAATAGTACCTCTAAGATTCCTGGTGCTGTATAGGAGTATATTAGTAGATACTCAGTGGAAGCCATCACATACCACTTGGAAAAAGGCAAGTAATAGCTTACAAAGAGCACCATATACACCAAATAACAGGCTTCAATCCTTTAAAAAAAAATAAAAAGAAATCAAAACTTATATCCTAGCACACTTTCACCTAGTTTCCTACCTAAAGTACCTGTAGACTCTTGCTGTAAAATGACTCGTCTTAATACTAGAAGCTCCCAGATACATTTTCTCAAATGTTGATGTCTATCACCTGCTACTCTTCATAGCCTTTATCCTTCAAGCCTCCCAGGTGCAAAACTTCCAGTTGAGAAATGTGCTCCTTAATTCTGCCTTACCCAGAAGTGGTGAGGATCATGTTTCTCTCAATCTTTATTTTGCTAGGTATGAAGGACTANAAAAAGAAACAGTTGTCTGAATTTCTGTTACTTCCTTTTTTTCCCAGTCAGGAATTAATTACAAATTCCACAGGCTTCTGAGTAAATGAATTGCACTCCAGGGGTGTATATGAGTTACAACCACTGTTAAACACATGGTGTTTTCTTCCCATCTTTATTACAAAATCTACAGTCATCTCCACACTGCTTCCATTTAATTGGAGTTTTGTCACCAACTTAAATAGGTAGCTCAGGTCCAAATTCATTAACAGAATGGAAAGATTTACTCCAAATGTGGGATGTAGTAGAAAGATGATTAGAAGCTGAGCAGTTGCTTTTACATGCTGAGCATGCCCTAGCTTGATGAAGTTCTTTCCTGAACCTAAACTGTAAACAAGCAACAGTGCAAAGTTGCAAACCTGCGTATGGGATGCTGGATGCACCTCTTGGAAATTATGACAAAAGCTTACAATCTTCACCTCACTGAAGTTGGTGAAACATTTTCCGTGTACTTGACTGGAGCCAGGATTTTGCTGTAGGCGCTTTCCCTCTTACTTTGCAGGAGTTAATGCACACTGCACAGTAAATTCCTCTGAAGACTGTTTTAGCTCCTCTCCTACCCAGTTCTCCCTTTTCCTTTAGGATAACTGAGTTTTAAAAGCTTTCCTAAACCATCTCCATTCCCCTTTTAAAATGAGAAACTGAATAAATATCCTTCCAGCATTCTGCCTGAGCAACACCATTGGCAGCACTTTTACACTGTATTAGTCATAACGCACACTAGTATGATGTCTTCCATCAGAATTTCAAAGCACTTAACAAATATTAATTAAGTATTGCGTCTCTGTGAGGTATGTAAGTAATTAATTTTATAAGCCAATGCCCTATAAAGGAGAGAAGGGTGGATTCTCACATTAGTGCATAGCTTCTTTTTCGTTTACAGTTATTTTCTTCACGGGCATCTAGACCTGAAGTAAGTTCCTTATGTGGCTTTTGTAATGGCCGCAGTAACAGGAACATTTGTGAAGCTGAACTGCAAGACACTTCTCATATTTGCCTTATATGAAAGCATGTCCTCTCAAATTCGTTGTAAAATGGAGTTATGGTAAATCAAGTCAGCAGAGAAGACAGGTGAAGAAGTTGAGATTTGAGCTCCAGTCCTGCCTTCAGTTCATCAGAACAGGAGTTCCTAAACTGCTGTTCTGTGTTTGCTTTTCTACGGGTAGCGAAGGACTTTCGGGACATTGCAGGCTTCCTTTTCCCAGACACATTTACTCTTTCCGCCTGGAAATCACATTTAGGCAGATTTTTTGAGGACTTCATAAATTTGTCTGAGCTTTCCGGATGTCTGGTAGCTGTAGGGAGCAGGCACTTCTCAACTAGTTGCTGCACGTCTGGAAACTCTGGACATTAGCACCGTGAGCATGCATTGCAGTTAAAGAACATGAAGCAGCCTAGCAGGAGCAGCTGTGTGTGTGTGCTATGCTGTCCAGCCACGCATGGTAAGTGCAAAAGTCTTCAGAAACAGCAGACTTAATGTAGACATATTGTGCTTTCAACTAAGACTCTGTGCAGACAGCCCCATGCTTTCATGGCAGAACTACGCAGTTATTTGCGTATTCATTATACATGCCCTGACTCCTGAGTGTGCTGCAGCTGCTGCATATACACATTCTTTTTTCTACCCATGAAATCCTCTACAGACGTATGGGATTCCTACCCCTCTAGTTTTCATCCTTGCGTCCACACTCCTCCAAAGCAAAAATGATCAGGACCCATACTGATTCCCTTTGATTCCCTCTTCCCTTCTAATGACAAGTCTTTGCACTAAGACAGTGCTTCCATGAGACACCTGGAGACAATTTCACAGTTTGCTACTGCCAGAAGAGAGAGGTGGCAGTCCCCAGTCCTTTCCCCTCCCAGCAGTCCTTGCTCTTGATCATCCTGCTGCTTACCTTGCCCTGGTTCTGGCATGTGTTGGATCCCTCCATTAGCCACTGTGACCTATTAGCCTGGAAGCAAAATAGCAGAAAGGTGGACAGCTTTCACTGGAATAGCGAGGTAAATCAGCTGACTAAATGACAGATACAAGGTAAAGGATCAGAGGAGTACCTGAGCTGCTGCAAGTGCAGCTGGGAGGCTGGGAAAGAGCTTGAGAGGCTTGACCTCTCACTTTTGCAACACTGACTTGTTAGATCAGCTTAGCTGCCTGTGAAGCAGTAGTTTGATTTCTTTTACAGAACAGAGGCCCTACTCTGCCTCTTTTTCTCTCTTCCTTGCCATTTATGGCTATATCATTCAATATAGGGAGATTTGGGTGGATTCACAGTTTTTGTCACACCACCACATAAGAATCGTATTTTTGGAAGGGTTATCATGGATTTTCTACATGGTCTTACAGGCAATTGCATATAAACTTTCTTTAATATGCTTCTGTGGCCTCAGACCAGTTGGGTTATTTGTTTTTTCCCCAGCTATTTGTATGTTAGAGGCTAAAAGCATTGCTATCATCATGTTCAGGTACCTCTATGCTTTTTAAGCATGCTTATTCTGATTCTAAGGTATCCTCAAAAAAAGCTTTGACTCCCTTGTCTTGCTCCCTTGAACTAGATTTTAAAGCTAAATACAGCTCCCATATTGCGTGGAAACTGCTTTGAAATTAAACAGAAATTTGAGAAGCTTCTGATGGCTGCCTCTGAAAGTGTCAAGCACATGAGATCTTCTTCCCAACCTACTGGAAAATTAATAAATAATAATAAAAAATAATCAGTTTTTTCCCCCACTGCATAACATCCAGCTAGATTTGAGCTAGAAGAGCAGAAAATCAAAACGCGATGAAATTCTGATTATTCCTTCGGTATTGTTTAAGAAATGATGGAAGACTTCAGTGCATTAATAAAGCAGTTTAGGCAGCTGTCTGCCACTGTGGTGGAGCGCAGATCAAAAGGAAGTTCTCATCTGCTTGACACACACACCCAGTGTTCATTCATTAATGACATACTTTTAGCGTAGGTTATAACTGTACACATCATACAACAAAGCACTGCCATGAAGTCCCCTGTCCGTAGGGAACAGAGAGAGCAGGAAAAAAAAAAAGTTTGGTTGATTAAAGCATTCTCAGCGGCTGAGAACATCACTAACTCTAACACGGTTTGCTGTGAACTTTGAAAGGGTGGGAAGTGTAAGCATGCACCACCATCTTCGTTTGATTGTATTGTTCAGAATGAATCCCACCACTGGGATTTTATATATAAAATAATTCCTGATAAAACATGTAGCTTTCAGAAGTTGTGCACTCAAAGCATACGCAGTGTGTGTGTGTTGAAGTATCGGTGCTCTGTAAAATATGCACAGATTAGCGGTTTGGGGCTGCCCATCTGTTTTGGTGACAGAAAGGGAAGGTCTAAGTATATATATTTTAAAGCAAATATAGTCCGTTTCAGGTTCTGAAGAAGAAAGAGGGTCCATCCTTTCCTGACAGAGGAAAGAGACAAAACACATTGTGTTTGTCCGGGTCTCTCTAAAGACCTAAACTTAAACTGGAAAGCAGAAAGCATTTGCTTATTGGTCTTGCATTTTTAGAAAATAAATTTCCTCACCTCCAGTTTAGGAAAGTCCCAGCTGTAATAAGGCTAACTGGGCAGATTCCAGATCAAATTTGTTCCTGGCATGGTGGCGTTGACTTAGTGGCAGTGCACCAGAAACGAGCCTGGCCATTTCTCTCTGTGAAAGCGAAAGTGTTAGCTGGTTGTTTCAGAAGCACGCAGAGTAATATGCCTTTGGATTGTACACAGCTAATCCTCTTTATACTTTGCTGACTATAACCTGCTTAGTCTTACATGAAATGTATTCGCCGTCTTTTCGTGAGCCTGATCCAAAGCCTGTTGAAGTCAGTGGAAAGAGTCCAGATTTTTTTCAGTAGTTCTGGAGCCGACTCTATGTGAACAGCTGGTCTAGCACTGAGTCTTCTAGTTGAGAGACAAGGAAAATAAGCAGCACCCAACCGCATTGGACTCAGTGCTGTATTAAAGATATAAATGAAAGTAATGTGAAACTTGTAAAACCAGACTGGACAAAACACTCTGAAACATGCTGCAGGGAGCAGTCTAGTGCTAGCAGGGGAATAAGTTAGCTGTTTAATGATTTCTTTTCCATAGCTTTTACTTTTCCACATATTCTGTAATGTAACAGTACTTTTTTTTTTCCTTAGGCAAATAGCTGCCAGACAGCAGCACTGGAATGAGAACATATGTAGTGTTTGCTTTTATCTTACATTACAAAAGAAGCATGAATACCTTGTGTTATTCCAAGTATAAAATTACAGGTGTCAAATCATTTGGTGCTTTAAGTGCTGTGCCAGAAAAGTAATCCAGTAAAAATAGCTGTGTCCTGTCAAAGCTGAGCAGTTAGTACTGTTATTACAGTTCCTTACTTGCATGGCTCCGGCAGTGTAAGATGGCACAAAACAAGTGTAAGAAACCAGCGAGAAACTTGCCTGGAATTGCCCAGAGCATAGAAAGACAGGAGGATCAAAACCAGATAAACCTAAGGGCCCAGAGTGAGGATCTGCCTGGTCTGCATTACAGTTGGTTTGAACTTTAAAAATGCTGTTAAACAAAAGCTGCTTAACAACTTAAGGTGTGATTCTTATCCAGAGATCCTAAAAAGAATTAAAGCAAAGGGTGATTTCTGCTTGGTTCTGGATAAGTATGCAGTTGACCCTCTGTCCTAAGGAGCATACCATTTAAAAACTAGAAAAATATTTAGCTGGAAAGGTGAAATAATTTTTTCATCTCCATGTTACAGATGAAAGTGCAAAACAGGGATTAAGATGGCTTGGCTGGGTTAGACGGTCAGTGGCTGCGTTGCCGGTGGCAGAGAACCCCTAGCTGCTGTCCAGTGCCTTAGAAGCAAGCCAGCCTTACCGAGCTGAGTAAGCCTTGAGGAAGCAGCTTGCTGTGGACCTGAACTAAAGCAGGAGGTATGAGAACAGGACGTAGCAGAGCACAGCACGGGTTTTTGGTATGTGAATTTCACCTCAGTAGAGCATGAAGAGCCACACAAACTTTGCGTGGCTCCTGGAAATTAAGTTAATACTTTTATTATCCATTCCACAAAAGCTGGGTCTGAAGAAAATCTATTTAGTAGATTGTTTCCCTAAAGGGGGCAGAAGACTCCCTGCATTTAATACTTTTTCCAGGCCTCCAGAACTGCAGTGAAACCTGGACAGAGATAGCCTGGTTTGCTAAATTGGGGACACGCTGCTTCTGTCAATATAGATGTTAAGAAGCTTATTAAAGGGCATAGCAGCTGACAAATGAATCCTTAATCCCTGTCAAATCCCTTAAAATTATGATCAGTGTAAAGCAGTGCATGTAAAAAAGAAACTTTCACTCGTCGATTCATGTGTGTTTCCTGATGAGATGTATTTACTTGCATGGTGATAATCAGAACACATTTTACTTGTAATTTTCAGGATGAATTTTGGCTGCCTTGAAAAACACTCCCCAAAAGCCAGGTCTCTTCCCCTACTTCTTGAAAACCACGGGAGTCATATTCATTGTGCACACTGGTATTTTAAGTAAGTGGCACACCCTAGTGCGGCAGACTACACAGTATGCCACTGAACAGCAGGCCAAATCCTGACGCTGAGGGGCTGCAGTTGTATTAAAAGGTCAGAAACCACAAGGGCATGTAGTACACCAAAGCTTGCCTGTCCTGACGGAGATACGAGTAAGGGGTTAACAGTCACACACGTCAATTTACAGGAAAACTTGATTTGGTTGCTCTTTTTGTCTTTGCAAACCGCATGCTCACACTGAATGTAAATATCTCATGCTGCACTAAGTAGGTCCATTTTAGGTTCCTTTTTCATACAAGTTTCATTCCTATTAATGTGTGAAAAACTCTGTACCAAAACACAGAACCAGCTACGAAGGCTAAATTGGGGTTTTTTTTGATTTCTGAAAAAAAAGAACACTGCCGTAGGTCTGTCAGTCAGTAGATCAAAGGATGCATCTAGTGTACCTGGGTATGCTGTAACGTGAGCTATTTGTTCAGTAGTTAGCTCTAGTTAACTAACATGACTATTCATTCTAAAATAAGCACTCTGGCAGTGATTGCTCCCAGGCAAATACTTGTTCTGCTACAGTTCTTTCTCAGCTCAGCTGCCTCTGATCCCCTTTGCAAGTGCCGAAGTTGTTAGCCTTTGTAGTCATGAGAGTTAATTACCACTCATTTTGTTCACTTCTCTGCAGGGCCAAAAGCTTTTATGTCCTTTACATGGTTCGGGAGTGGAAAGACTAGCCTTCGTTAAGGGACTGTTTCTTATGCAATATGTGATTAATAGTTGCCAAGAAGTGGTCTGCCACATGCGTACTGGCAGGTTGGTGGCTGTGCAGCTGCACTGCTAATTACATAGCTGGACGGGCTGAGCGCGGTGCATCTGACAGTGGAGATAGGCTCCAGGGCCCAGCAGGAGATCGAGGTTAGGTAAACCGGGCCACCTGGGAAGTGGTGGCTAGATGTGGCATCTGGGGACAGATGGGATGGATCTGCTGGAGATGGAGGCTGGACATGTGGAGAGAACAGCTACTAGCCATGATGCAGGGCAGTAAGTAAGGAGCAGAGGAAGAAGTTAATAGCAGGCTAAAGCAATACGCGTAGCAACCAGCTGTGCTCAGCATGGCCCTTTACTATTGGGCTGGACTCCCTTAGCTTTGGGAGTGGTTGCGTTAGTAGGAGAGGAGCATTATTGTTTAGCTTTCATATCAGTCCAAGAAAACTAGGTTTATCTCCCAGCCCAAAAGCGTTGTCCCCACCAAAGAGGATATTCAAACACACTGCTCTTTAGAGGTTGTGGCCCGCAGTAGCAGGAAGCTCAGCAGAGACCACATACTTCTAGCATCTCTAATCTCTGGGGTTTTTTACTTGAATTATGTTTTTCCTTTTCAGCTAAATAAACACAGCAAAAAGCCTTTCACTGTGTGCTAAGATATTCTCAAGTGCTCTTGTTTCCAAGGGTGACTTTTCTGGGAGCAGCGATGCAGTCTCAGAACGGAGTTCTTACATGTCCCAGTTACAGATTTACTTCCCATGCTGCTGACAGTTTGATTTGTGAAAGAAAAAAGGACAAAATAGCAAAACAAAACTCAACCCACAGCCCATGCGAGAGAAAAACACAGGCTTGCTGTGCTACAGAGGAAGTGTCAAACACAAACATTTCAAAGGAGGAAAGCTTCTAGTCTTCATGTACATAATAAAAATCCTTTTACAAGAATAAGTCACATAACTAACTATTTTTAAAGTTTCCTGTTTAATACCTGTGGGATAAGTCTGTGCAGCTAGCTGGAGGCTAATTTTAACCTTGGACCATTGAAATCTATTGACCTGTGGTTTGGTACAGAGCTGGCCATTGTTTTTTTTCCTGCTTTGAAAGAAGGGATATCTGGGAAACCTCTAGCACCCNCCCCCCCCCCCCCCCCCAAAAAAAAAAAATCACGTGACTTACTCTGTGCTAGACCTGTTTTACATAGCTGCCTAGTTTTGCAAAGTAGCCAGATATTGAAAATGTTGCTTAATTAAGCAGATGTCAGAAACTCACCATGATGCTTTTATACTGAATCTGGTAGATACTAAGAGGACATTAAGTGCACATGTAATTCCAGAGCTGTTTCACGCTGGTTTTAGACTAAGCAGCAGCTGTGGAAAGAGAAGGCTGAACTAGGGTGTTCTGCTGTTGAACAAACAATTTCATTTCTAAAGCAAAGTCTCATGGCAATGCACTGCAGGGCTCATGATTCATAAGGCCGGTCGAGTGCTGAAGGGAGCTGTGTCTTGGTTTGCGGCTTATAAAAACAGGAGTTTGTTAATAAATGCGTTCTTCAGAATTACAGCCCAGCACATTCTTAAAAGTGGAGTTCATGGCTTTGTCTTGAACAGAAGCCTCCTATGATTACTGCATACTGTGCTTTTATGATAGGTGAGACAACTTCCTCCTGGCCACTTAGGTACGTCACCATTAAATGGAGAAAAAGAATTGGGATGACCTAGTCTAAAAGGGGTAAAGCAAACAGCAGAACACTGCCGTTGACGAAACAAACTTGCTTTACGCGCATTCTCTAGTTAGTCTGAGTCATCAGTCCTCAAATATGTTTATTCTCTTCCTCCTCCATCTTTCCCTAAGCTGTATTACAAAGCAGTGCTTTGACTGGAAGCTGGGGTGTTACGGAGGCACTCCTGAGAGCAGGCAGGAATGGAGACTGTGGGGAGGGACTGAGCCAAGGTACTGAGAAAGGTGATCGGAGCCCAGGTTGCCAGATCTGCTTGAGTCAAGTGTTGCTTCTTAAGGCGGGCTCTGGAAGGACATACCCAGCCATGCATTAGTTCAGCAACTTCCTTGGTGCCTGTTCCCTGCACTGCCTGTTTTGCCTTCCATCCCTGGAGATGCCCCTGTTACTTCCTCCTGATGCAGACTTTGGTCTTAAGGAGTCCCTGGCTGGGTGTCCCTCTTCCTGTTATCTCCCCATCCTCAATGATGGGAATTTCATTTTTTAAACCAGAATCTTGAGAGGAGAGGTATTCCGTCCTTATGAAATGGAGTGAGTCAAACATACCTTTAAATTGCTGCATGTGTTTCTGGCAAGAGGATCTGAAACCTGCAGATCAGAGCCAAGTGCAGTGAATAGTGACCGTGAACAGAAACCGAACTGAATATGGCCACCCAAATGGTTATCTTTTAAAACTAAGTAGTACAGGTGAGCAGATATATTTTGGAAAGGCTTAAGAGAGACACAGAGGAATTGATTTTCCAGAAATACTAAACTAGGAAGCATTGCTTAGTTGTTCACAGTGCACAATTTTTCCTAAAGTCAGGCCAATATACAGTTTTGGGGATGTACTTCTAGGATGTGTTAAGCCTGGGAATCTGCCTTCACCGATTTAATTTCCTTATCAGAACACGTCAGAAATGTTTTCTTCTCTTAGCATGTCTGTATATGCATGTGTGTTTGTATATGTATCCATGTGTGTGTCCCCCATTATTAACAGTTAGCATAATAGTAGGCATCAGGGATGAAATGGACTGTAAAATTTCCACGCCATCTGCCCAAACAGCAGAGTGGCTTCAAAAAGAATACTCAGATGTTGATGAAAGCTAGACTGGATGATGAGGATGATGAAGAAGTCTCTGTGTGAGAAAAAACCTCATCTTTCAGCTGGCAGACTATTTTTGAAAATCAGAAATTTCTGCTGTCTGATAGGCTGTATTTCAAGTGCAGGATTCCAGTTTTCTGCTTTGTAAGAACTGTGTTAGAACAGCACGTAGACTGAGCAAAACAAAGTTGATGGTATGACAGAATGTTTTCATATGTTGTCCTAATTCAAGAGAGGATTTCTTACCCCTCCATGGAAGAGAGCTGCTTGTCAGCATGGGCTGAGGCTGCAGCGAGCCCAGTTTTGGTGGCAGCAGCTGTGTCGCTGGTTTTGCTCTTCCACCAGAACCACGGGGTGACAGCAGCACCAGGGGCAGCATTAGGGTGGCAAATTTGTAGATGAAGGAATACAAATTTGATTACAGTATTGGTTATGCTGTTAGCCAAGTTCAGCCAATTGCATTTATGTTGAGCAACACTCAGAGCCTGCTGAAGCCAGTGGGAGTTTTGCCATCAGCTTCCCTAGGGGGTAAGATTTTGCTCATTGTTTAAATTAGCCATATCTTCACGGGAGCATATGGGAGCAAATGCAAAGGTTTAGAATGGAAGAAGCCAGTAAGCAGCTTTATGCGTTTACTTTGTTACACAGGTAAAAGCTGAGACAGCAAAACCCATCTGCTAGACCTTCAACACGTCTCTGTAAAACCCATGTTAGAGTCAGAGCATTCTTTTCTATTTTATTTATGGCCCTGGCTGCCTGAATGAGTGCATCTGGAGCTCAGATGCCTTATGCCCTTATTGTAAATTAGTTAACTTGAAAAACTGCACACACTGTCAGATCTTTGCTGTGGAAATGCCGGGCTCTGTAGTTGAGGTGCTTTTGTGAGTGCGTATGTTTTTTACGTGAAAAGGCTGTTGAACTTTATGCATAAACACTGTTCTCTGTCTCTTTTTTTCCCCTCCCTCTTTTGTTACAGACTGTGGACTAGCATTGAATATTCAGGGAAAGCTCCCCAGAGAGATTAGGGACATGGACAGATTTTAAACAGGGCCTTAATGCATGGACACGAAAGGACAAACGTTCTAGTGGGAATACTAATGCAAATGCCCTGCTTTGGGGTCAAAATGCATTAAACAGCTGCTTGCATGCTAAAGATGCTTTTAAAATCAATACAGACCGGAAATTATAAAATTTATAAATAGAGATCTTTCTATTTTCTCAGTACAGTAGCCAAAGAGAGTAAAAGTACTTCACTGACTGCCTTTGTTATAAAGTGTACAGCACTGTCAAGTACCAGAGCTGGAGAGAAGCGCATCTACGAATCCCCTTCTGCAGGGCTCAGAAACCCAGATCCTGCTGAAACTTACTTCAGACAGAAGTTGTCCATGTCCTTCCTGGAGACCTATGGGAACTAAGACTTGACAGCAGTAGGAATTAGATGCTTTGGCATGAGTAAACCGCTGTTATCGTCAGTTACTCTGATACACTATTGTGGAAGATAGCCTATTGTTATTTTTAATGTCTACATTAAAAGAAATCCAATGAAGCCATTGCACAAAGAAGCAGTAACAGTACATCTATTTGGGCCCGCTATGCAGCAACTAAACTCAAGTGGAGTCCAACTGGAAAAACTGACTACCTAGATGGGTCAGCGTCTGAAACTGGCTTGCATAATAGCGACACAGCAATATCAAAGCTGCCGTGCAGCTTTAATCGCCACATGGTTGGTATTTATTATTATGCTATGTGTGTATTAAAGGAAGGCTTGACAGATTTAAAATAAATGTAATGAAAAAATATTTCAAGTACCTTATGTTTCTGAAATAAATATATGTTGCCCTATTATTGCTGCATGTTTGCCTTATGGGTCCTTCTGCCTGACTCCATGTCACTGCTGAGCCCTGGGTTCTGAAAGGGAAACAAGTCGCATTTGCAGTATAGAAGTGCAGCAGTGTCCATATAAGATTTAGATCATTTAAGTTCCCATTGTGGACCACATTTCATTACCTGTGCACTTCATATGACCTATTGTCTCTATTGCCACTGCCTTATGTTACGGTAATCCCTAAAAAAGCTGCCACTAAATTGAGACCCTTTGTTTTAGATGCTGCATGCTTGCAGCTGCTGCAAGCATTTGACAGCTTCAGACTCCACATTTCTTAAGCTCCATCATAGTTTGGGGCAGAAGAACAAGTCCTCAGTGAGGAGTCTTGCAGTGCTGCGCCCTGCAGCCTGCAACTTTTCATTGCTGCCTGCCTTCTGCATCGTTCCCATAGCTCTTCCTTTTGACTCCTTTTTGCTTTCTACCCATTCAGAGGTATCTTACCAAGCTCACAGCTTTTCCTGGTCTGCCACCCCTCATTGTGCTCTTTAAACCATTCCTTGGAGACATCCTCTCTGCACTAAAAGTTGCTCCCAAGCTTATTCTGCGAGCAGGTTTTGAGGCTGTGTTGGGTGTATGCATCCTGTTTGCCACTTGGAAGACAGTGGTTGGGTCCCATTCTGCAGCTATAAGAAATAGGTAGAACTGCAGCTGCTGTCCGCAGGAGATACAATTTCGGATTCTTTCAGAATGAGGTGGCCTCTCTAACCTTAGCCTTGCTCTCAGTAATGCCTGTGGTGTAACCACGCTCAACAGTTTGTGGTTTGGATGTTAAAGCGAAGAGGTCCCTTTGAGAACACGACTGCTGTTGACATAAATGGCAAGACTTCATGATGTGTGCGTTCACACATGGCCATTAAAGCTAATCGGACAGCAAGACCAGTCAGACCCCCTCTTTGCAGGCTAGTCCTTGCTGAAATTAATACTCTTGTGAGCCCTTGAGATGGTGCCACTAGTGTTAACCAGGGTGCCCTTACATGCCCCCGCTCTTCCTCCCTGGCCTAAAATGCACAAATGTCTCTTAAGACGAGTGCTGCTGCCTTGTCTCTACTTCTCCCATGCTTGGCTGTGTCTCGGAGATGCTTGGAGAAGAAGAAAAGCTAAAGGGCGGGAGCATTTTTCCAACCTTGCAGTACGTGCTTTTCCGCAGAAGGCGGGATTGCGCTGCACGGCCGTCCTGGGTCCGGCTGCTGCCGCCCGGCTCCCCCGAGTTACCCGCTACGTGGTGCTGGGTTAAAAAGGAGGGGGGAAAGAAAGAAACAAACAAAAAAAGCCGGACTGGGGAGTGAAATGAAGGCACTTTCCTTAGTGTGCTTCAAGGGGAAGGTGACTAACGCTTGCGCATGTGTCCAGAAGGTGGCACCGGCAGCCCGAGCCTGTCGGCAGCGCTCCCCGCCCGACCCGGCTCCAGCCCGGCGGGCACCGCCGCCCCGGCTGGAAACAGCTTGGCTAATCGGGGGTCTCAGCCTCCCTAAAGGCTCCTCTCAGCCCTTTAAGCCTTCAACCAAGCCTGTGCTCTCCTTGCCTGGCCTCTGAGCCCACGCGTGACCGGCGCGGGGCGGGGGACACACACCAGTAATCATTGGTGTGACTGGGATCTTGCGACTTGAATAAGCGACTGACCCTCGGGAGGAGCAAAAGCTTTAAGCAGTGGGATCTTCACCTCTTCATTACAAAATTAGTTTTGCTGTTGAAGTGGGGAAAAGCCCGTCTCGAGACACCATCCAGGGTTGGTTGTTTTTTAAAGGATGTCTTGCAGCAGCTGCTAGCGCTGCGTGGGCACTGCCGCTCTGTTGGTAGATGTGCGTGTGTTGGTACGAGCAGTTGAGTTCTCACACGCGCTGGCGAGCACTTCTCAGGTGACACAATTCTAAATACTAAAAGAAAAGACGGTGCTTTGTCTTCTCCATTTTGGGGGAATCTCTGTGGCTGTGAAAGGTAGACCAGGAGCAAGGGTTTGGCACTGTAATCCAAGGCTTTCAGCCAAAGTGTGGGGTGAGGAGACACCTTGGTGCTGGAGAGCCCTCAGCGCCCCCGGGCAGTGAAACCGTTTCGCTGCAAAGGAGAGAGGATAAAATTTTCAGCCACGCTTGAGGAGCCAGACGAGTTAGGCTTTTCTGCAAGAGCAAATCTGGCTTTTATGTTTCCTTTCTTGAGATGGAAGATAACTTTCTTAATTTAGGCAATGGTTTTCCAACCTCAGAAACCACAGGGATGCATGCTGGGTTTTGGGGATATCCTGCTCTCCACGTCGGCCAGTCTATCCTCATTTTCCCTTACTAGCATTATTGCTTTTGGTTACAAAAAAAATCTTTTTTTCCCCCTTTTTTCACCCCATCTCACCTCAGCAGGAGCCAAAACCAGGCTCCTGTGCTTGCTACGCAGAGCCAGCTGCTCTGGTGGGAAGGGGAAGGCAGGCACCAGGCCAGCTGCCAGCTGCGGCATCCCTGCCAGTCCTCATCCTCCAGCCACTGCCCTCTGCTCCCTCGGTGGCAGCCGTTCAGGTTCAGTCACAAACACTAGCAGGCAGGACGAGATACTTGAGGGAAAGCAGCGGGCTGTCTGTTGATCACTTTTGCAAAAGACCCCAACAAAACAACATCCAAAATAACCCCCAAACTCCCAAAGCTGTCTTCTGTGCTGTTTCTTAGGTGCTATTAGTTTGCATCTGGTGGCATGAAATTGAAAAGCAGGCTGGAGTAAACTCCTGATATCTGGGCACAGTGTGTTTACTGTGTGCCTTTAGTTTAACAGTGTCCTGAAAGGACCCTTGCTCTTTATAACTATACACTGAGTGGCTAAAAGTAACTAGTTTAAAATACAGATAATTAAGTCCATTTAAATTTTAAAAAGGTTTTACCACTAAGGAGGAAACGCGTAGGTTGAAAATAAGGAGTAGAGGAGAAATTATTCCGAGCTGCGCAGTTGACTTTGTGCTGGAACAGCCTGCTTTTTCCCTGGTGCCTGTCTGCTGTTGGCCGCTCTTGGCGTTATGCATATGCAGGAAGGCAGAACATGCAGCTGGACAAGAGGGCTGCATATGGAGAGAAGAATTTTGACCTTGCAGCAACTTCAGATGTTGCTGTTCCTTCTTATTTCTGCCCATGTCCGTTGTTTCTTCTATCGTCCCTTTGCTAGACAGTGTTAGGAGATGGGCCTCTCACTTTTTTTCTTTTTTTTTTATTGCGTTATTGGTTTACACCACTTCTGATAGATTCTTTATCAACTGCTCCCTACAAGGCACACTGCAGGCCTGCTTCCCTTCTGTAGCAGCTGTGCTGGAGAACTGCTGATGAGGAACAAAATGGGAGCTACTGAGCAATCGTTTGGAGACTGGCTATTAAAAAAAAAAAGCCAGCTAATTAGAGCTTAGCGGAAGAAGCAACACTTTGTGCAAAAACACCAGAAGGTAGGCCCTCCAAATCCCATACACTCCCTGTAAATAGCTGTAATTAACCCCACAGTGTTCAATTTATTAATTAAAATTTAATTAATATTTTCTGTCCTTGACAATCATCTTAGAGGCGGTCAGGAAAACATAGTGGCAGCTGGGTTTCCATAGAGCAGCAGTGACATTCAAGGGGGCAGATGCACAGGAGACTCCTGTCAGTCTCCCAGTCGTACCTGTGATAAAACAGAACTGAAACTGGTCACTAGATCGCTGGCAAAGGAGGGGAGGATGGGAGGCAGTGCAAGCCCGAGTCTTCTGCATGCTTCCAGACATCATGCTACAAATACATCACCCACCTGGGTTATTTGAAAGCGTGAGAGGGAGGAATAGCGAGAACACCAACTGAGGGCTGCTGTACAGCTCTGTATTTTACCTGGTTTTGATGTTCTGCTTGCTGCTTTGTCTGAGTAGAGCGAGTTCAGCAGAGCTGAACTGAGCTTCATGGGCCCCATCAACGTAGAACAGCTATTGCTTAAACATGCTGTGTCTGTACTACCAGCTTGGCCCACTCCTGTTTTGCTCCAGGGATGGGTTTCCTCGTCATTCATACTACCCGTGGTCAGTATGTCAGACACCCGTCAGTGTCTGAGCTCTCTTCTGGAACAAATCCGTTGTTATCCCCAAGGGGAAATGTGAGTGTCATCAACCGTGTGGTTCACTCCAAGGTTTGCTCCAGACAGACAGGATAGATGTGAAAGACACCAAATGTATTTCCCTCAACAAGGACAGTGCTTCAGCATTATTCCAGGTTAGGCAATAGCATAATTTGTGCCCTCACCCATCCTTTTCCTAGAGCACGCAGCAGTTTTTTCTGGCATTGTAATGATTTTGACGCAGCACTGCTCTGCTGGCCTGCAGCATACACCTGTTAGTATTCTCCATACTTTGAACTGAAAAAAACCCCACCAAGGCCATGCACAGAAAATAACAACTGTTAACTACAGGGTCACGAGTGGAGACGTGAGCTGAGCACTCTGCAGCATGGCTACAGCCAGCCCGCTCGGTAGGGAGCAAACTCTTAACAGTGTGGACCTGAACCGTCCTGCAGAAACTGGTCTGTGGGCAAGGGTCTGCAGTACAGGCCTGGTAAGGATGGCCATGAGGTAAAGAAAGTCTTTTATTCCCCATTTAACAGAAAGGTGCAGACTGACTCAGCAAGAGAACATATTTGGAACGTGTTGAAACCACATCTCCCAGGTCATGGGGAAAAATCTTTCAGTACCGAACTGTTAGATAGAAGTAAGTGGGGAAAGGAGATGGGACACAATCACTATCGTCACCACCATCTTGTCTTCGCTCCTCTGGATGAAACATGATGGGTTAGGCAGGTGTTTGATACACCTAGTGGATCAGGCCATTCTGGTAGTGAAGTGGCATGCCATTTCTCAATCCTAGGGAGGCAGGCACCAAGCTGTTCAGTGCTATGAGGTCAGAAGTGCTTCTGAACACACCCAGAAGGAGAACTGGAGGTTCCTGGTGAACGTCAGCCTTAGAAAAGATGAGTGTCACAATTTGGAGTCCCTTTGGCCTCCAGGCTTTGGTTCAGAACTGTGACTTTAGGACCATCACAGACCCTGTCCTTACGGTCTTTGCTGTGGTCACACAAGAAACCAACCTCAGGCCCACCAGGCCGTGAGTTACATCTCCCATTAGTTGTGTGCTCCCAGGCATGGCCAACGCTGAGGGGTGATGGCGGGGGGGGGGGGCTAGAATGAGCAAGTTCTCTGCCCTTGTGGGAAAAGAAGTGTTTGTGATGCCCTGCAAAGGTGCTCATGCAGGGTTGTCCCCAGTCTGCCAGCAGCAAGGCCAGAAGGGCGGAGATGAAGATGCAATGGTTCTGTTGGCTTCAGACTGGGACACCTGATATGGCAATGCTGAGTCACAGCAGCGTTTAATCTTGTGTTGCCACACATGATGAAACAGGTCTGATCCATTCTTACACTGTTGGTAATTCCATGTAGATTTCAGTAGAACTGAGGGAGATGGAGAGAGATGCTGAGACTCACTGCAGCCTTCATCCTGAAATGAAACTCCAAATGAGCAGAGTAACTGTCCAACAACTATTGCAATTATTGCCTGACTTTGTGTGCATCATGTAGCCTGTTCGTACTTTCTTTCTTTCTTCCAATCTAGGAAATTATTTTAACTGAATTTTTAGAAATGCAGTTCCTGCACCTCTCCAAAATTCACCAGCTTCTCTGACTTTTATAAGAGCAGGGAAAAACACCCAAACCCCGGGCAACTCACTGCTAAGTTTTGAATTCGACATGCAGAACAACAAATACATCCAAACAATTTTTGCTTTACTGTTAGTCATTTGTACTAACCTGCAATTAAAAGGCTCAGCATTTGTTCTCATCTCTTTCTGAAATTACATTTTCCACTTCCTAGGCCCTGGCCTCAGGCAGTGGATTTTTGAAGCAATCATGCCTTGATAATTAATGTTTAAAGATGAATGTTGCAACTTTTAACACAGTGTGTCGCTGAGTAAGCATCCAGCAATGCCTGGTACCAAAAAAGAATACAAAAAATATAAGGCTTTTACTGGAAGCTGCAGGTTTTGCGGACCTTATCCTTAGACGTCCCAGCTGCAGTACATTTGATTACCCCTTCTTCTATGCTGGAGGATGGGGGAGACTGCCATGCTTATAAAAAGCAGAAGAAAATAAATACCACGTCTGATCTGTCAGTTCTTTGTGCCACTGACTCATCACCCCAGAAAGCTTGCAGGGAACGATTAGCTCATGCAGAGCGGGAGGAGAGAAATCTTTGACAAATGATCTGTAGGTGTAACACAACCAGTACCATTTTGGATTTTTGCAAAAGGGCAGGAGGACAAGGGATAGAGTGGGAGGATGGGAAGGGGGTAAAAGTGGAAGATGGGGGGGCAAAGCATGGTCAGAAGTTCCTTTTCTATTTCATGTTCCTTTGTTTGTCCCGAGCCTGCCATTTCTCTGTAGAAGACACAGCTTCCAGTCTGTTACTAACCCAGTTAGTTTTACCTGTGATAGCAGCACATCCTACGTGAGTGCTCCTCAGTGGCATTATCTGAATCTCTCATTGCAGCATTTTTTGATGCTTTAGAAATTAAGTTACTGTATCATCCCTTTTTAACAGAAGTCCATAGCAACTGAAAAGGCAAGTGGGAAAATCAGCAAGTTCAGCATTTCAGGAAGGGGAAAGGGTAGTCTGAATTGAGCCTGCCTCCTTAATTTAGGCATCTGACTTGAGCATTGCAATCCTGATTCAGACCTTTTGGAAGACACACCTCATGCCTAGCATTTCCCAATCGGTTGGCATGAGGCAGCTGCCTCTTCACCTGACACTCCTAAGACAGGAAAAGTGGGAAAGTACTCATGTGGTCTTGTGAGCGGTTTCTGTCAAAAGGGGCAGGGGAGTCACACTGTACCATGGGAGGGGTCTGGCCATGCCAGGGACCCCATACTGCATCCACTAGTTTGGTCGATCCCCTTCCAATCTGATCTCGTAGTGCCATTTCTCATACACTGAAGCCTTTCCTGGTCTGGCAGAGGCCGGTGACAAAATCCTAAATAGATCAACTGTAACAAGAATAGAATACTACTTTGGGCTAGTTTTCCTCTTTTTGTTTTTTTTTTTCCCCTCATCTTTTCTACCCTCCAGAAAAGAGAAGGAAATTCCCAATCCAACACACAACTGGCAGGTTAGCAAACCAAGTTTGGAGCAGGTACTTTGGGCTTTGTTACGCTTTGATGTTCTTTCTACTCAGAAGAAACCAAAACCCAAAGAGCTCCTGGAAGAGCTCCATGTGTCTGATTCTGCAATTAAGTGTGAAAACGGAACCTCCCAAATAATCTCGCCTTTCTGGAAATGAAGAAGTGAAGTTCAGGCTCTAAGAAAGATTAGTAAGAGAAACATCCAGCACTAGTCATACTCATTTGGGTAACAGGCAAGTTTCTGCCTGTGCTCACTGCTAGTATTCATTATGACTGTGTATTAGTGACTTCCTAAGCAGTAATCCCAGCTGAATAGTAAATGAAGTATTGCCTTCTGCTTTAATAATTTCCTGTTCTTTTAGCATTGTTTACATACCATCAACAGCATGCTGATATATTAACTGGGTACCCAGTGCCTGGCTATTTTATTATCTGTTGCTTTAGTTATCTGCCCAGATTGCTGATCCTAAAAGGATTAAGCTAATTTTTAGATGATTTTACTGTTGAAGCACAGTGGTTTTGAATTCTTTTTTTGTTTGTTTGTTTTTTTGGCTCCTTTAAAAGTTTTCCAGTAAAGATGAGGAGCTATTTGTACTGAATTTAAGCCTGCTCAAAATAGCTTGCTTGCATTTTTCTGTTGATTTTTCACAGATCCCTTAAAAAACAGAGATCCAGAGAGCACTACTGCAGGGTACAGGGTGCTTCAGTTACACTTCATGTTAAACATGACAAAGATCATTCAGCATTTTGCTAAACTGAGGCATTACCAAGTCCCATGGAATGGAAAATGCTTCGAGAGTAAAAGCAGCGTGTTTTTCAAGAAATGCTTAATCCTAAACAGATCATTCAAATGGAGTGTAAAAAAGACTCTATTACAGCTAATGAAAAGATTTTGTTCAACCTCAGTGGGCTCTCAAACAAGCAGAGATAATATGCTTGCCCTTGCTAACAGCGTTCATTTAGCTGTGTTTCCTTTCCTAGACTGGGAATTAGATTTCCTTCTCCATTGTTTGTATAGAAAGACTCACACTACTCAAGAAGATCATGCGGTAGCCACCGTGTTTAGAAGAAGGAGCTGCACGTGAATAGAAGATATCTCCCAGCTTCACGTTCAGCCATTTAGCTTTAGTCAAAGTAAGCATCCTTACCACGCTTTTGAGCTGATGCCCTCCAACAGACCGTACCGTACCAGTCTACTGCACACGCTGTCTTGCCGCCATGAGGGACTGTGAAAGAGCCCGCATAAACAAACAGCAAGCATCTGTCTCACATACCAGCTCACACACCTCCGTGCATGTGTTCGCACTGGTGAGCATGTATATTAAGCCATACAAGTTTATACGCCTAAGGTTGGAAATATTTATCTTTTTTTTTTTCCTGAGGCTCCGTTTCCAGCCTATTCCAAATCCTGTCCCCAGACTTAACATACTTGGTTCTTACATTGCCGACTTTGAAGTCTATGCACCTGAATTGGGCAGGCTCCCAGCACCTTCAATTGTCTCTGGACCAGACTTCAATTGGTACACTTTATCTAGAGGACATTTTGAAAGACATATGACTGTTGACTTCCAAGGCCATTTCATAAGGACCAGGACTCATAAAGAAGCAAGTAGAGGCACAGAGCAATTTGATCAGGGACACAGCTGCCTAACTATCAAGGATGAGGGTAAAATCTAGGGTTCTAGATTTCTACCTGCACCAGAGCATAATTTGCTGTCTTTGTTTTGTTTTGTCTTTTGCTCATTCTCATCCTTACTTCTTCACTGTTAGAATTAAAATTTATGCTCCAAATTCCTTTTCTTCTGAAACCAGCAATGAATGCTGTAGGTTTTTTCTGAAGAAAACCTTTCTCCAAAGGTGCCACACGCTACAGTTTTCTCTCTAGGAGCATGGGATAGGGAGAAAAAAGCTCCCTTAATGACCCTTTTGCTGTGTAACCTTTCCTTAAAATGCCAGCAGCTGAGCTTCCACACAGAGAACAGCAAATATTGAAAGAGGAATGTGAAGGACATTATGAAAGAAGAAAGCAAGAAAAGGGATCTGCTCAGACAAGTTTCTCAGGAAAGGTGATGTAATATGTACTGTAGAAAATCCTAGCGGTTGACATAACTTACTCTCTTTTTAAGTAGCTGTGGCTGCCAGCAGGCTGGGAGAAACAAAACATACAGCTGGGAATACAGCTGAGCAGATTGTTTTGTCCAAAAGAAATATAGTAGGTGTAAAACTCGTTTTCAGAAGATGTCATTGAAGTTTAATTGAAAAGTGTCCTATTAATTAAGGCCGAGCGACCAATGGATGAAAGTCTCATTGCTGTTGGGGCTGTTCGCGGTGATACTGTAACGTTAACTCCTGCGTGCTGGGAGTCCTCAAGAGGCTGCTGTTGGGATGCAGTGGTATGCAGTTCTGTTACAAGCATGCAGGCCCGTTCCTAGAGTTTAGCAAATGTTTAACAAGTTTTTTAACAGCTGTCTTGAAAATTGCCTGGCTTTGTATTGAATGACTTGCACATATTTCAGCCTGGTTTCCTACGGAAATGACTGTTCTCGGCATGTGTGTTGTGCATGTGTCCGCATCTGTGTATGTGCAGTTTGGGAACCTCCCTCCCTGTTATAATAGACCTGACAGAGAGGCACAGGCTGTTTGAGATAATGAAAATACTAGAATTTTGTGGAAACAGGTGGTTGGATACTGAAGACAGCCTGGACCTTCTCTGCAGGGGAGAGAACTGTGCTCTCAGTCAGCCTTGGAGACTCCAAGATGCCCAAATCTGGAGGATCCCAGGTTTTCATATTCCACTTCTTACAGAGCTAACTAGTTTAAAGGTCTTGGCTGCAGCCTGAAATGTTAAATCTTTAAAAAAACTAGCACTTTTTCCCTCCTGCTACATGTACAGAGCAAAATGCTGCAGATGCAGAGACTGGTAAACACAAAGTGCCATTAGAAGAATACATGTATCCATTTTCAGGTAGGCTAGTTCATAAGAATTGGATAAACTGGTAAATAAAAAGTTCCAGCAGATGGACTACTGTGGATTTATTCATTATTGACAACAGAAGAAGAGCTGTTCAGGAGGAATGTCTATTATGAAAATTATATTTAGTTGTAGGACTGAAATACATGGTCTGTTACCTCCTTTTTACAAATACTGCTAGCACCGTTCAGACAGCCAGCAGGCATGGTTTCATGCAAAAGAATGTGAGGTTATTTTCATAAGGTTTTTGTGAATAAGGCTGGACAAAGCTGCAGGAGATCCCTAATGTTTTTGATGGGACTACTGCCATGTCAAAATGTCATGTGCTAACTTCTCGCTTTACTGTAAATTGGTTACAAGGAAAACACAGGCAGTAGGACTGACAGTACTAGATGTTGTCTTGGAGTGGGAGGTCGAGGGACCTGTTGAATCCTTAGGAATGTCTGAATATTCTTCCTCTGCCTCTGCTACATACCCATTCCTTTGCATTTTCTCTTTTGTTCTAGGTGGAGTCTGGATAAGAGCTGTCAGGAGAGCTTTTTAACTGGATTGGGGCTACAAAGTGATAGTGATCTTGAACCAACGTTTTTGAGGAGTGTCACCAAAAAGCCTGCTGTTATGCTGAGTGCTTTATGGGACAAATAACACACCCGCCTTCCTCAGCTGCCTAAAAATCAAGCCATACATACTGAGCTTCAATCTGAATACGGTAAGTCAGCCCTCAGCAGCTTGCATCCATTGCACGATTGACTTTAAAATAATTATAGCTATCAGCCTATCATACAACTGTTTTAAACCAAGCCTGGAGAAAAATCACTAGGCACACAATGCTGGGCAGATGACACTCATATTGCCAGTTCTCTCCCTGTTGTACTAGAACTACAGTAAATGAGGTATTGTTAGTACACCCGAGCACTGTGCTGATGTTGGGTTGCATTTCAAGAACTCCCTCAGTTACAGCAGTGCTGAGGCTGGAAAACCACGGTGGATCACTGGAAAAGCGCTGCCCACTGCCAAAACCAGTCTTGCTCCTTGGCCGTGACAAAAGCTCAAGATTTCTGTGTGCAACTTCAGTTTACTTCCTAAACTGGAAAGTGCAGAAGGCATCTTCTAAGCTGGCCAGTTACTTAAGCGAATAAAGTGGCAGTCTACTTTTTTTTATTAGGGTAGAATAACAAGGAACAGAAAGGGATGTTACCTACTAACGTGACAGCTCTCTATCCCTCAAGGTAGTATCCCTCAAGGTTACTGTGTCCCTAAAGAGACAGTAACTTTTGAAAAACCTCTCTATCCAGGATGCGGTATCCCTAAAGTATGCCTTAGGGTTACCGTATCCCTAAAGATCCAGCAAACTTTCAAAAACCTCACTTTGGGTTTTCCTTGCAATTTGCTGGGCTCCGTTTAAGAGAATGTTTCCCCCAACTAAAACCTTGGTGGCTAAAGAGATGGGGGAGGAAGGGCAGTGTAACAGACTGCTCTCCTTTTGCGTAGAGGTGAAAACCAGCTGGTTGCTCCAGTTGGCCTTTACGCCAGCATTTGATAAATTTGTTCCTTTGCTGTTCCCACTAAATCCTTTCTGGTGTCACACTCAACATATGCAGCTCTTTCCTATTCCCACATAACTCCCGTGCATACTCTGGCTTCTTTATGAAAGTCTATTTGTGGCTTGAAAAGCTCGTATCAGAAACAAAGCTATTTAAATGTCTCATGATTTCTTATGTTTATTCTTTTGGCATCTGAGCACAGTTGCTAAAAAAGTCTGAGAATGGTTGCTGCTCCTGTTTGAATTTCTTCCCTTCCCCTAAACCAGGTGACATTTTTAGCTTCAAATTGTACAGCAGGGAGCACGTTAAACACCAGGGAAGCAACATGATGGGGCTGCAGTTTTAGGTGCTGCAAACAGCCCAACTCTGCATATTTAAAATCAACCATTTTTTGGTTTAAAGTGTGAACAGTCCATCAAAAAGCTACATGAAATCCATTTTCTGGGTGATGGAATGTACGCCTGCCTAGTTTGCTTCCTATTAGGTTATTAACACTTACTGCATCTGTAACTGCTGGTTACTGAAGGAAGGACTTAACTTTCTACCAGAACCCTGGGACTAATTAAAACATTGCCATTAACATTTAATGAGAAAGTTGTTACATTCACCAGTAAACTGGCTTAGACTGTTAGTCCCATAAAGCACAAATGGCACATACTGAATCATAGTTAACAAGCGGATTTGGGGAAAAACGCAGTCAGAGGAGTGCAGCTTATTGCATAAGTTAAAAATGCTTGGTTGCTTTCTTCTTACTTTCCCCATCACTACTGGATATTATATATGCTACCTAATATTCATCTCTCAGCAAGGCATCCAGACCTTGTAGGTCCAGTTCTTGCTTCCAGTAAGACCTTTGCATCATAAAATGGCCCAGACAAAATATCCCCAGGGAAAAATCCCATGCTTATAGGGACTGCTAAGCCAGGGTATAGCACCATTTGCTTGCCTAGCTGCTTCTCTTGGGTGGAGGAGAATGGCCCTGTTAGAAAGGAATGGCCAACACAAATGGAGAAGAACAAATAAGACCCTTGAGGGTGTGTCTAATGGATCCGAATATCGAGGGCAGGAAAGGAGGAAGTTTTGCTTCTCTTCTGTGCCAGTCTTGGGCAGGGGAGCGGATCTGGTAAATTTTAGCTTTGTATATCTGTCAGCCAATTCTGCTGTCTTATTGCTTGTACGCACGCACAGTAAGCTAGCCAACACCGTCTTCTCTGGTACCAAGTTATACCTCATTTAATGTGACTGGATTTACACTGAAGAAGTGTCACATGAGGAGAGTAACGTTTGGAGACTATGGGTCCTAATCGCTAATGTTATAAAGGTTATAAAAAACCCCAAAACACCACAGTGCATTTCACAATGCATTTACAGATAGAATGGTAAGAGCAGTGAATCGTGCGTTTTATTCCAAATGTTTCATTTAACAATGATTAAATGCATATCTGAACTCTGTCACTTTGAGGTACGTTCCTAATCTGGCTTTGCTCCTGCTTATAGCGGTTTGAATCAAGAATTACTCTTCTGAAGTAGGCAAAGTCACTATCCTGTATTAAACTCAAAAGAGAATGAGTCTTGCTTTTTACCTCTGCAGCAAATACAATTCAATTCAGTATGAATACAGCAGTCTGTTTAAATGCAACGCAAGAACAGAGCCAATTGGTAAATCTGTACCCTAAATTCAGTACAAAGTTCTTGAGCTGAATTTCCATCTGACTACTCTTGAACACCACAGCACTAAATCTCCTTTTCCTGCAGCGTAATCTAGTTTCTTTTCCCCAGAAAGAATTATATTTTCCTTTTTGTAAACAGAGGCCACATGAAAC
Organism: Anarhynchus alexandrinus; assembly: GCA_008711295.1. Classification (NCBI taxonomy): domain Eukaryota; kingdom Metazoa; phylum Chordata; class Aves; order Charadriiformes; family Charadriidae; genus Anarhynchus; species Anarhynchus alexandrinus. The sequence continues at coordinate 2,495,298 of VUYV01000095.1, read as the reverse complement.
ACATGGTTGTCTTCTGACCAAAAACCTCAAAGACCATAGCTTATATATATTATAAAAACAACAACCCACAAACTTCTGTCTTAAAGCTAAATGCAGTTTTTGAGTCTATCAGCATTTTTTATTCCATACCAGTTTTCTGCATAGTGGAAAATATACACCCTTAGGAGGGTAACAACTATGATAAGTTGTTGAAAAACAAATTATCTAGAAAAGTAATTTTTTCCATTATGAAAGTGGCTTGTCATATATTAGTGAAACTAATTAGTCACATAGCACACCTTTCACAACCTCAAAAGACTTAGATTATGGCCCATACGTTCCCATGTGTAATGGGAGCAGCTCTCCTCTTTGTACATGCACCACTATCACTCCACAGTTTCTGATTACGTTTTATTCATGTGTAATCATAAATCACTCACAAATCAGTCCAAAGCCTAAAACTAACCAAACAAGTTCATATTTCTGGCGTGAGCTGTTCTATTTGCACGTCTTTCCAGAGTAAAACATTTCTTGTGAGACGGAAAGATTCCAGGTACATGGTGTTCGGCGAGAAAAGGTGACAGCATGACATTTAGGAGATGTATGCATGGGGAAGGGAGGAAAAGCAACAGGGAAAGAAAGGCATTTTCACTTCTGAACCACTCAGTAGAAGAAACTCAACTGAGCTGTAGCTACCCAATTCATCCTTCAATTTAGCACTTTGCTTTCTGTGACTGTTCAGAGTAGAGAAGGCTTGAGAGGGGTCTCACCAATGTATGTAAGTACCTGAAGAAAGAGTGTGAAGAAGGACCCTTTCCAGCAGTGCCCAGTGATGGGACCAGAGGCAATGGGCACAAACTGAAACACAGGAGGTTCCCTCTGAACATCAGGAAACACTTTTTCACTGTGAGGGTGGCTAAGTGCTGGCACAGGTTGTCCAGGGAAGTTTTGTAGTCTCCATCCTTAGAGATACTCAAAAGTCATCTGGGCCACTGGCTGTAGGTGACCCCATTTGAGCATGGGGATTGGACAAAGTGAGCTCCAGAGGTCCCTTTTGACCTCAGCCTTTCTGTGATACTGTGATGCTGCTTTGGTCTCTGGTCAATGAGAAAGTGAGGCACTTCATTTTCTTGGTGGCTCTCTTCAATCAGGAACAGCAAATTTTAGAAATCCAATGAGTGCTCGGTCAGTCAGGAGCTCTGGAAAGGACCCCAACAAGCATGTAGAGTTTACAGTGGGAAGGAACGAAATGCTTGTGGGATCAGGATGGGCAACCTTACATCTGACAAATTAATAGAAACAAAGCAGGAGTGCAAGAATCGCATATTCCACTTCAATCACTCTGAGTAACATTCCTGTCCTTTTGTTTCAGGGAGGGAGAGCTGTGACATAACTAATAAATATACTTCAAGCATCACCTGATGACTACAGCTTTGTGCCAGTGGCACTGGGAGCACAGGAGGGATGCTGAGAAGTACTGTGAAAGGACTTGTCATGTGCAAAAGCAAAGCAGAGAAATCTGGATGCCTGAATTTTATGACATTTAATTTCAGTGCAGACTACTGAGGCCTTGGTGGTCTCTGGGGTTATAATCATGCTTTTCATACTGATTTACCACGTCATTCTCCTGCACGGGATGAAGATAAACACATCAAGGGGTGCTTAGGTCCAGGAGCTTTACAGTGCCAGTTGCTGGTGCTGCAGGCTGCAACACTCAGCTCTGGCGGTACCCAAGAATCCTAGACTTTGGGGCTGCACTGTGATCACAGTGGGAGAAACACAGAAAAAAGGGACACACACCTGCTCCATCTCCTGTGACTAGCTTTTCTTCTTGAATGCCAGCTCTCCTACGTGCTAAGAAATAACTGAGCTGGACTTAATGCAGTGGTGGGCAGTAGAAAAAGAAGGCAAGTTCAGTGCCAGGTTCAACACTGCCTTTTCTCAGAACGTCACCATCCTGGAATGGCTTTCCGCCAGCATGGCAGGACAAGGTGGCAATTTGTTTTTTCTTCCTTAAGTGCATTTAGCAAAAAGGCAGGATAGAAGAGGCTGAAACTTTCACAAACATGTACTCTGTAATGCTGAGTTCAAGCAAAGGTGCAGCACTTTCAAACCATACCTGGCACATAAGGGCAACCCTGACAAGCAAAGTGCAAGTGCAGCTTTAAGGTAGAAGTAGCAAGTTTCTGAAAATACAACATCTTGCCAAATTACAGAGAAGGCATTTTTTCATACTCTGCAGTAGGCAGCCTTGTTATCAAATAATAATGCCTTCATCTTTTGATGGTGCTGTTGGAAGTGCAGACGGAGCTGTTTTCACATCTTGCTCTACTCTGCTTCTGCTTCCAATAAATACAAGTGCCTGCAGCTGAAAAGCTCTATGCTAAAGTGCCCGTGTTCCTCTAACCAAGACCTTAGAGAAGCACTGCTGGGGTTAACATACTGTTTTGCCCAGGCACATACAAGTGTATTGCAGAAGGCGCTATGCAAATAGTGTTCACAGAGTTTATAATTTCCTGTTGGAACAGCAAAGAAAAGAAGGTCATTGATTTAAACCAGAGAATACAAATGATTTCCTGCCCACAAAGCTGCCAAATGCTTGGAGTTATTGATTTTTTTTCCTCCCTGCTGCTAACCAAACACTTCTAGTCCTGTCATGGGCATCATCAGCTTATTGACTGAGTAAACATAACCCGTTAAGCTGAACATTTTAAAAATAATAGAAAATTACAGTGGCTATAGTAAAAAAAAAAATAAAATCTGCATTCCAAAAAAATCAAACTAAAAAGGAGAACAAAAACAGTTCCTGAAGTTAATTAACTTTTACGTAGATTCAAATTTCTGGAATTTAGGTTTGCATCCAAAAGAGAGAGAAAAGAATAAATTGAAAGATGACTGCAAAAAAAAAAAAAAAAAAGGGAAGGGGAAAAGAAAACAAAAAAAAAAAAAAAAAAAAAAAAGGCCTTTCCTAAAGAAGCCAAAAAGGGGAGGGAGGGTGCAGGGAAGTGCATACTTCAAATTTTAAGACCCCCAGGAAAAGAAAAAAATTATTGCAAAATTGAGATTGAAAGGGTAAAAAGGTGTGGCAGCAGCATGGTAAAGGCATGTTTTTATTTATTTATTTACTTATTAGCAGCAGGAGGTCTGTGCGGTTGTCTGAATATTTTTTTTGAAGCCAGAGCTGAGCACAGCTGATGCCTGGCCTTGGAACACGTCAGTTTGAAGATAGCACGTACGGTATTAATAAATGTAGAACAATAGTTGCTGTCAAGTTGGTTACAAGGCAGTAGTTCACTGAAGGGGGCCTGACAATGTCAAAAAGCATTAGACCAGAGCCAGCAAATGCTTTATACGCTACAGCTGAACCCAAAAGATGAATTGATGCCCTGGATCTGACTTTAAGGCATCTGTCTGCTCTGGAGAGCGCGTGTTTGTCTGAAGAATCGGGGAAACAAGTTGCTTTTCTCTCCTCCTCCAACCATCTGCCTACACGCGGAAGACAAGGAGCAAGACGCGAGGGAACAAATCGTAGCGTGTTGTAAACAGACAGGGGTGCCTTGCAGACAAAATAATCTTCAATAGTAGGAGCGCACGGCTCAGGAGAGGCGTTTAGAGGCAACTCAACAGCAGGGAGACGGCTACCAGGCTGGGACACCGCAGAGAGGGCTGGCTTTCCCCTGGCACTGGCTGGTGCAGGTGCGGCTGCTGGATTCCCTGGCCAAGAGCCGTGCGGTCCTTCGGTGGGAGAGCTAGCAGCGAGGGGAGAGCCTGTCGGAAGGGACACCAGGAGGGAAGTAAACAAGCAGATTACAAAGTGATGAAAAATAAGGGTATATCAGCCTTCTACGGTGACTTAGAAGAAGGTGTGACCATTTCCTCCACCCCCTCACCCTCATGCCTGTTGGCTGAAGAATACTATTAAGGCAGGTAGTCACAGATTATTAATGACCTGTTAACAGCTGCTTTAATTTTCTAATAAGTGCCAACTGCGGCTGTAATTATTCTGCTGGTCCCACAACACGCCCTGTGCCAGGCTGCAAAATACATATGGGTTTTTTTTTTCTGGAACACATTGTCATGCCTCTTAACATGTGTGTACTGCACACGGGCCATTTCATACCAAAGTAAAATTACATTTTAGGCTGTCAGAGCATTCTGCAGCCATTAAACGTCGCTATCTTCCAGTGAAGTAGGAACCAGGAAGTGTTTAGTCACTTATTTTCACATGTGTGAATTGAGACACCCAAAGTTTATGGTTTTAGCCACAGCGATACAGTGAGTCAGTCCCTGAGCTCCTTGTGAAACCTGGGAGCGCTGTCTTCTGCTTTGCCTGAGCTGGTGTCGTATGAACTGCAAAAGCCACAGATAAATTGGGAGGAACACCGAGTAGGGGCTTTTTCTGTCTAAGCAGAGGTCCCTGGGAGTAACATTGTATAACAGTGATGGTATCTCTTTATCACTCTTCCTAATTCCCACAAAGAGAGAGCTGAGTAGCACGGGATGAGAAAAGAAAACAAAATCGAACGGAAAAATGTGTGTGTTGTGGTCGAAGGCAAAGTCTGTCCTCTGCAGCCTTCAATTTAAGAAGTCTGTGGGCATGGATCCCTGCCAGCATCATTAGCAGCAGTGATTCCCCGCTAACTGGTCCTGTTTCGTTTTCTAATGGATCACAGCACACTGATGTATGCCACATTTGTCAAATTTCATTGTATTTAGCCCTTGGTAATCTAGCATTTGATCAACAAACCCCACAAACAAGTATTTGAAGAATACGGTAGCAATAAGTTTATGAGGAAATAACGTATGTTGTTAGCAGCCCTGTTTGAAAGCTCCAAGTGAGGGTGTGTCTTGAAAATGCCATAAAGCAGCCTAATTTTCAAAGATCCCAGCGCTTTTAGAAGACAGTGGTCCTGTAAAGGTATCGCCTGTTGAGCACACACAAAGCACCCAATGTTTTGAAAAAATCTCACCCATCAACAGGAGACATAGAAAAATATGGTTTGCGCTTTTGTCCAGTTCTTGGACTGTCACACCTCCTTGTTGGGCAAAGCCCTACGCTGTAGCTCCATAGGAAAAGCTTGTCCCCGTATCCCTAAAGCTAGGTTTGCTGTGGGAAGCAGCCCTGGAGTTGTGCTGAACTTGTCTAGGCTGGTATGTTTTAGCCTAAGAGAAGGGATGGTGCATGGTCCCATCTCTGGAAACCAAATGCCCAACCTGGCACAGGCTTCCTGTGAAGCTGTTCCATGTTTTTCTGCCACAGGTCTGCAAAATGAAAAAAAAAAAATAAATCCCTGCCTTCCCTAATGGGACCTGTAGAAGGACCTAAGATTTAGAGAATAAAATAGAGACATCGTTTAAAGCATTAAACAGAGATTTTTTTTTCCCCCTCAAATCTTTTCCCACACGTGTTCTGAGGAAGAAAATACAGATTGCAGTCAGCTGTTCTCTGAAATTCCTCTTGCCCTGACTCATTTTTGGAAGAGAAGCTGATTCACATCCAGCTATCTTGTGAACATCCAGCATATCTTTTCCTTTTTCCAAGGGTGAATGGATAAATCAGTAGCTACTCCTCAAGTCAAGTTAAAGGTCTGACTCCAGATGCTGCATGTGCAAACGGTGTGGCAGGTTCCACCACTTCCTTCTCCCTTTTGCTCTCTCCATCTCCATCTCGCACAGCTCTGTGCACAAGTTAACAAGCTGGATCTGTCTGAACGGAAATCTTCAAGTATTATGGGAGTTTCTTGTCTTTCTTTTTTTCTAAACGGTTCCCATTATAACTTTTTTTTTCCCTTTTTGTCTTTCTGAGAATAGAATGTTTCTAGGTCAGAATCCCTGTTGGTCTTGTGCTGTTTTTGGTGTTCAGTGCTTATTAAAAAGTCACGAGTCTTTGAGGTTATTTTTCTCCCAGATCTTAATTTGTGCTAACAGATTTAGCTGATACTGAACCAGTTCTGCTCATATGGGCAAGGACCAACTTCTGGAAACGATCCAGGTGTCCAAGATGTTCAAAAGTAATTAGTTTTCCTCAAAGCCTTAGGCTGTAAGTGTTGATCTGATGTATTTCAAAGGGACTTGACTTTCAGAAGAAGGGTACGGTCAGCATTTTCTGAAGGAGGGGCCCTTCTGGGGAGGGTGTAAAGATGGGCACTTGAAATAAACTTACCACATCTGAGAATCTGGGGGGATTTAGGGTAGCATATTATTTATTTTTGGCTTTCAGTAAGACGTATGAATAAGAGCAAGGTGTTTGTGAAGTGCCAAAAGTACGTACTGCTATAGTACTATATAATAAGAGGCATTGTATCAGCAAGATGTTTGGCCTTAGGGCCACAAACCTTCCCGTCGCCGCTGATATTTTTAAAGGCTTTGTAAATCAGGCTCCATGCTGATCACAGCAGAGTAGATCACATCTTTTACCCCCTCGTTTCTGGAAGCAGACACGTTACAAGGGAACAAGCATCATATGATTTACACTATGTTCCTGCCTTAAACATTTTTTCCCTGTGACTGCCTCCCCTGGCATTCAGTTCCTTTAGGTCACTGTCTACTGAGTGCCTATTTAATGCATGCATGTGGATCGTATTATTGAAGTTAGTAAGACTACAGACAGGCATAAGCCTTATCAGGAGACTGTTAGACACTGTAAACTTCCAGGCAGGTCCTAACTTTTAACATAGCCACATACAGTTCCCAGCCCAATGACGCCTGCAGTACTTCTATGAACTTTTGTGACCGTTTGCTTTTCTCTTTACGTGGTAAAAGGTGAGCTGGTAGCCAGGAAGGTTATTACAGACTCCTTGTGTTTCTTGATGTTCCCCCCCCCCCATCTCAGGATTTAGTAAGTTGACTTAAAGCTAGATAGGTCATTGGTTTTGGCTTTGAGAACTTGTCAGTGTCTTTGGCATAATTAATGTATTGGACACAGATAAATAACCACAGCCTGGCAAGAGACTTAAGTAGTTACCACTGCACAGAAAGCAGTGCAAGCTCTTTGATCTTTCCATGAGAAGTGGTTTGGTACTCTTCACTGATCACTTACCTTGCAGGTTCAGTGAACCTGTTCTAGGAAGCTATATACAGAAAAACATATACAGTGGCTTGACAGGCCACTTCTGCTAAGCTCCTGCTAAGCACAGAGTGCTTTTCCCTCTCATCCTGACAGCACGAGACAGTCGAAAGGATTATATTTGCTATTTCTTTTTCTGCTTCTTTTGTTTTAGCATGCCCATTTGGAAGCTGGGCTGTGACATATGCTGTGGAGAGGCACAGGCACAGCGTAGAGCAATTCTTTTGAACCACGGATTGCAGCACCCGTGACCTCACTCCCAGCGGCAGGGAAGCCAAGAAGCTGTCCTATAGTTTTCTCAGGTAAACCACTCACTGTTAAAAATCATAAACGCCACTGATCTTCCTGCACCTTGGATGCAACTTTTCATTTACCCTACTTATGAATTCTTACTCTTAAATCCTTTGCAATTCACCTCTAAAACACAAAAGGTGAACATTCACACCTTCCTCCCCCATCCATGGTGTTCAGTTACAGAAACATACAATTAGGGATGTTAATGATAGATTATTAGGCATTAACCGTGCTCCAATAACAGCAAAAATGGGTCACACCGTAGGTATAATTATCCTGCTTCTCCAATAACATGACCTAGTCGTGCCTCTTTTCTGCGATACCCCTCATATTTCAGTACAAAGCGTGGGCAGCTGTGGTTGTCTTCGGGGATAATCTGAAGCGGGTTGTTGAATTGGCTGGCACACGAGCCTGGCCTTCAAAAAGACTGAACAAACTAGGTTGTAGCATCTTTACAACTTACAAAAGCCAAAAAGGATTTAGTCACCTGCCTTCATTACTTGTAGTTAGGAAAACTGACTCCATTTCACAGAGGGATAAGCTGAGGGATGGCAGGAGAAGGCTCCTCAAGATAGTGGGAATGGTGGCCCCACCGTTTCTGGCTGTCCGGCACTGGGGTGGTGCAATAGTCTGCAGGGGAAAAGGGCACACAGAGGGGTGAAGGTGGGCAGACAGGAAGGAAAAAAAAAAAAAGCAGTATGGGTGAGCCCACCAGATGAAACTGTGTAGCTTAACAGCATGTGAGGAAGCAAGCTGTGACAGTGGAGTACAGAAGATGTATGAAAATATATATATAAATATATACAAACATGCAAATAAAAGCACCCAAGAGAGGAGAAAAAGGAAAGGAAACTAAAATATCTGTAGGCACCATGTCAGGCTTTGTACTAACTGAGCAAGCCACCTGTGTTGTAGTGTGTGCCCCAGGAGATGTGATACAACTACAAGAATGAGGTGATGGTTTAGAGTCCGTAATCGCTCTATTGACTGCTTTCACTTTCCTTATTAATTAGTTAGCTGCAAAGGTAGAAAATAAACTTAATGCAGTTTCCTGGCTCGCCAGTAATCTTCCTCATACATAGAGTTGTCCCTTCAAAGCATTTTCACCAGCACAAGTTACACATTTCTAAGAACCAATTCACAAGGAGACCCTGGAAGGGACCATTTCCAAAGCTGGCTGAAAAGATGTTTTACCTCCCTAAATGCCAAAGTGTGCCTTTTCAGTGCATCTGGAGAAGAACCACTGAGGAAAAGAAAAAGTATTACTCCTGCTTTTGGTTTGTGAATTAAGCAAACTTCTTTCCTACAAGCTGCTGAGGTTTTAGTGAAGGCAGATCGTACATGCAAAGTCTTTGGTATTTCTGAACGTGCTGGCAGGGGGCACAATTTGTGCTGTTACTTCTCAGAAATGAGGTAAATAGTATGTTGAGACTATTTCCGTGCAAAGGGGAAAAATAATATGCTGAAATGATGATCCTGTTGAAACACTTCTGCTGCGCTGTCCTCTCTTTGGTGACAGTACCGATGATGAAAGTATTTTGTAGATAGCAAATGTCAAGAAACTGTCTCTAAAATGTTGTCCTGGCATGTTATTAGTATAGAAATTGGCTCACACCCAGATGCCTTACGGTTCTCACAAGATCAATGGATGGGTAAGAGAGCAAGAATGTGAAATACAAGTGTGTGCTTGCGTGTGGTTTGCCTGACATTACCTTCATCTCCTATGACTTCCATGACTACCTGGGTGGCTTGCAGAAAAGCTGGACCTGGGACCGACTCAAATCCCACCAGCCCAAGGGAGGGTTTTGTTGCAGAAGGGTTAGGCAACGGTTCCAGCCTTAATATTAGATGCTCAGGTCTGTGTTCAGGCCTATTGATAAGTTTTAATTTAATTGTAGTCTTTTGCCACAAATACTTTGTGTGTCATGCCAACATCTCGGGACTCCAGCGATTCAAAGTGGTTTAAAGGCTCCCAGCTGCTTGTATTGGTGGCCTGGCAGTATATTGTCTTGGCCAGGTGGGTAGGCAGTGGCCCAAATTGAGATAACCAGCAGTGGTCACACAGAGTTTACATAGATCAAGTTGTTTCTCTGATTTCACAGCAGTATTATTGTTAACCGTTTGGTCTGTGATAGTACCCAGTAGCTGGAGGTGCTGGTGGAGCTTGGTAGTGCCAGGAGGCAGAGAAGGAAGAGGAGGAGGAAGAAATGCCTTCCCCAAAGAACCTGCAGCCCCAGCTCCCTCACTGGGGTCTGAGGCAAATAAAATGAATGTTTGTGGCTTGCTGAAAATGCCCTTACCTCACTGCTACCCGCCTTTGGTGGAGGTGCCCGAGACCAACCTCTGCCACACGGATTTCAGAGACCAAAACAGAAAATGTGAATTTGCTGAAAGAAGGGAGAATCTCTTAAGCCCAGCCTTTTTTTTTTTTTCTTTTTTTAGATCTTCTGTGGAGAAAACAAAGTGTAATTAAAAACAGGCTTTATTGTTGCAGTAAGCCATTTCACATGTGACCCTGGGAGTCTTCCACCTCTCTGGGTTTGTTAAATCTTGTTGTTAACTGCCCGAGTCTTGCTTAGTTTCAAAGACAAGCTTGAATACTGCCTTCTCCCCCATATCTTACTATTTTCAAGGCGCAAAAGAACATCACCCTTATTAGGAAGCTCTGCTCTTTAATATTTATTTTTAGAGAACACTACTTATAACGATTTAATGTCTCTACTTTTGGTAACTGTAGGCTCGGTGGTTTTGTGTGTGCTAATCTCCACTTAATCTTTCTTACCGCTGCAAATAGCGCGGGGGAAAAGATGTTTTTGCAGAACAGCGTAGCTTGGAAATTGTGCTTTTTTAATTACGGGCTGTGAAGAAATCTGTTTTTCCACCAGTTGACTTGCATACTTTTTAGTGGTATAACAGGTTCTGAGGGGAGATCTCTGCCACAGATAGCAATGTGAACTTCCCTCCTTTGGAGGCAACTGCACGTTCTATCTATAAGGTTCTCCTAAACGCATTGTCTGACAGTTACGCCCTTTGTGGCAAATGAAGTTGAGGGGGCTTGGTCCTTCCCTTTAATAGCCTCTACGCTTTGCAGGCTGTAAGTAATTTTCAGAAAGGCTCAGGACAGGAGGCGTGCCTCTGGGCATGTCTCTGCTTCCCTTCCCTAGCCAGCCACCTCCATGGCACTTCAGCAGAGCAGCAGATAGGAGCAGCAAACACGGTTGGCCAGAGGGCAGAAATCCCTGCCACGAGTCCTCACAGACAACAAACAGCTCCTTACTATGTTTCGGTCTTCCACAAGCTGCCACCATTAGTATCTCCAGTGTCATCATTCAGAAGTCATCAGCAGCTACATGCTGAGGGATGCTCAAGGGTTTGGATGCAGATATCCATGCCTCCAGGGACCACAATGGCAGGAAAAGGGAGCGGCAGCCCACTGTGAGGAATGCACTGGGCTCCAAGGACACCTCTGTCCTTGCTTTTGGAAGCTAGCAGGGAATTGTGGGATCAAAGAGAAGGTTTGCAAGGTCTTGAGAGGCTTGTTAAAACACATAGCTCTGAACCTCTACCTGCAACATGCTGTCATAGGACCGGCTTGGGAAAACAGCTGAGAAATACGTAGGAGAGAGTCAAGAGCAAGCCTGGGGATGGGGTGGTCCAGCCTGTGGACTTCCCACAGCAACTGAAAGCAAGCCATGGAGATATCCTCCCTGTTATGGCAATCAGGACCTTTGCAGAGCTGGTGCGGGATGCGCAATTTGGGTGCGCCTCAGCCCCCCGCATCCCTTCCTCACCGGGACCAGCAACAGGCGACGGCTGCAGGCAGGGGCAGCGCATCAGGAGCGGCCTGGAGTGCTGCATGGGGCAGCAGCGCTTACGGGCATCACCATTTTCTCAGTTGCCAAGCTCCCTTGCCAGATGGCACCGTCTCAGCACAGCACCATCGGGGCATCTGTGGCCACTGACCTGCTGCAAGTGAAGGTGGTGATGAGAGCGTGCGAGAGCACGTGAGGGATCGGCACGAAGTTCCTCTTGCTTTCCATCCCCCTTGTTTGGGTGCGAGCAGACCGTGAGACCTAACAAACCTCAAACCCGCTGACAGCAAGTTGCAAAGCCTCCAATTTCCGCCCTTAGCTAGGCAGGTCCCCTGAGCCTCGGTCAAAACATCCTCGCCAGTGCAAGACCTGTGCATCTTCCTGCTTTTACTCAGCAAACTGCCGGCAGCACCCCTCACCCCCAGACATTAGCATTCAATTACCCTGAATTTCATCAAAAAAGCAAGTTTTGCCTGGCCACAATTTGAAAGGGGCAAAACCAAATGCTGCAGGTTTCCCCCCAACCCCCTTCCCTGTTATGTGGTGTTGGTGTCAGATCCTCCTCCCGGCCAGACGGATCTTACAGGAAACTCGGTTATTAATCAGATTTTGCAGATGGAAGGGAAGGGGGGGAATAATGTTATGAACTGCAATATAAGGAAAGTTGCAAACACAAGTGGGTGAGCAGAAAGCTCTCGCTGTCCTTGTGAAACGACTGCCACCATTTCTCTGTACAAACACGCTCGTACTTCCTCTGCTGCAACTTCCCACGCCGCTCAAGTTCCCCAGGGGAAGTGAAGAAGAAAACTCATCAGAGAAACAGGTCAGGAGAGAAAGATACGATGACTGACTGTTAGCAATGGCACAATTTGGGGATTTTGGGGCATAAACTGATCTAATGCCCACGTGCTTCTTTGGGTTGCTACCATTACTAGCCATCCCTAAGTCTGAAGTAAATTAAATGGTAAACTTAAATATCAAGAGCTCTTAAAATCAAGGGAACTAGTTAACAAGGAAAGCCTTCGACTAAGGGATAGGATGCATTACGATTGAACGCTAGTGCCGACAGGGCAGTAGATGAAAGCTGTACCGGGGCTGCATTCACATTTTCCCTCGGGCTGGAGGACGCAAGAGGTGGCGTACGGGCATGTGAACAGAGCTGTGAGCAGAGGGAGACTGCCCGTGTCACCCTGACCCGGCCACGACGGGAAGGAGTCCTGACATTATCCCCTCCACCCTCTCTAAACTGTGGTTGTCGGCTGAGCAATACCTGACTAAGGCATACTTGAGGGATGCTAGAGGTGGTTTTCACAACAGGACTCAAGCGGCCGTGCCCAGGTCACATTTCTGTAACTGGTTTGGGCCTTGGTTTATTAACCAGCTCTCACTGAGCGTAACACTGAAGTCACACCATCACAGCACAAGGATCACGGCGTGAAGCCTTTGGGATTAGAAATCCCACACAGCTTCCCCAAGTGTTCAGATGTCCACGTGCCTACCTCAAAAAGGGCAGCCTTTTGCTAATTTTTTTTTTTTTTTTTTTTAATTGCTGTCAAGACTGTTCCCTCCCTACCATCCCAGCTGCGAGAGAAGCAGGAGCATAAGCCGATACTGGGATGCTCAGTCAAGTCCCATCCTGCCACAGCCTGAAGCAACGCGCTACTCTCCCACTGACGACTCAGCTCGACTCCTACTAACCTGCTATGGGCAGGAGCAGTAGCTTAGGATCTTCAGGCCACTCAGTCCCCCTCTTACCCAAACCGTGGAAGCATTCAGCAGATTGACTTTCCCAGAGGTGTTTCTTATTCGGCTAGGTCATTCATTCAAATGCCCAAATAGTGACTCATTAAAAGAGCAAGCTTGGGTTGGAGGGGGGGCGTGCAGGAAGGAAGAAAAATAGCTTGCGAGAGCCTTCCTGTTTATCCATGGCTTGGGAAAAAAAACACCACAACGGCATACACACACCCTGGCTCCATTATCTTTGCTGGCACAGCGCTGGCTTGGCTCTGTCCCTTACCACTCCAGGCCAAATCCAGCCCTGCCGCGAGCGTGTTTACTTTAGAGGAGTTTACTCAAGAGAGAAATCCGGCCCCCGGAGCCTGAATGCTCGCAGTGTGCGAGCGAGGCCGCGGGCACCGGGAGCCCCCCGTGACAATGCGCCGCGGCGCTGGCCCCCCGCCACACCGGGGAGGTCATTTTCTTCTCGGCAATTAGCAAAGTGGTGGCACGGCTAAAAGAAGTTGAATAAACACATTCAACCCCAGTGGGTCCCCGGTTTGCTCTGTTCTCACCACCCTTCCCTTCTGGGTGCCCGGTGGGGCCCCAGCGAGCGAGAGCCCAGTGCCTGTGCGCTGAGCTTTCATTCAGGCCTGGTTGGAAAGGGCTTTTTGGAAAGAGGAGGAGGGGGGGAAAAATAGCCCTTTAGCTTTCTTCTTTGACAACAAATGTCTTCCCTTTTTTCTTTTCAGGGAGGAAAAAATGCCAGCTTCTCTAAGAAAACTGCAGCAAATGGCTGTTTTCATGGGACTGTTCAGCGGCGGGGGATGCATCGTGATGTATAATCTTATGCAAAGTAAGCCTTGGTGCTGTTAGCAACCTTATTTCCCCTCTGCCCCTTTCATTTGCTTTTGTGTAGCGGGGAAAATAGCAGCGTGCGAGATGTGAAAAGCAGATAAAGTTAAGGGAAGTGCAGCTGAGCCTCTGGGTTCTGCCTCCCCGGGCTCCGCTTTGTTCAGCCCCAGGGCTGCTGCTCTCCCAAGCGCTGCTGCATGCATTTCCAGAGGTGGATACTGCATAGGAAGCAGGCTGCTGTGGTCAGGAGAAAGTCTGGTTTCTGGGGGTTTCCCTGAGGGTAAGGGCAAAATGAAGGCTCAGGCAGTAACACAGGTTTTGTTTCTTACTGAGATTTTACAAACGGGCAGGAAAAGAGAACCATCTGTGAGAAGGTATTAAAGTCTAGTGGTTTTAAATCTGTGGTGCTGGCCCTTAAACACAACACACCTGTGAAGTGCTAAGACATCATTAGTTTCTCCTGAATGCAGATAAGAGCACTTAGCATTGAGAAGACCAGGACAAGGACAAAAAAGCTAGACAAGTGCCATTGCTGTTTATAGAAAGCTCTAGTTGCTATGTGTCTTTGGCCAAGAATCCAAATTATTAGTCCTAATCACAGATGTTTATTTTTTCTAAAATTGTTTCTAGGTATTACAGAATCACAGAATGGTCAGGGTTGGAAGGGACCTCTGGAGATCATCTAGTCCAACCCCCCTGCCCGAGCAGGGTCACCTACAGCAGGTTGCACAGGACAGCGTCCAGATGGGTTTTGAATGTCTCCAGAGGGGGAGATTCCACAACCTCTCTGGGCAGCCTGTTCCAGTGCTCTGCCACCCTCAAAGTAAAGAAGTTCCTCCTCACGTTAAGATGGAACTTCCTATGTTCAAGTTTGTGCC